>WXVQ01000021.1:0-23585 GCA_013372465.1 Nitzschia sp. Nitz4 | reverse complement strand
ATTTTTGCGACGATACAGTAAAGAATACAGTAAAGAGAGAAAGTAAATGATACAATGCATGCTTTTGAATATGGCCACTGTCTATGTACTAGTATATATTAGTTTTGCAAAATGTAGCTGTACCCTACCCTCCTCTTCGGAGTATGAAGGGCAGTGATCGAAACAAAATAAACACCCCGGTTTCCTGAACAAAGAGCAAGCGAGCTTATCGTCCAAACATTCCTCCTAGTAGTTGAGCCTTCAGCCCTTCCTTGCCCTCCGTTCTGGAATGTGTTGACAAGCCAACGCTGAAGTCAGCAGATGCAACGCTTTGCCAATCCGAGGATGTGGAGTGGTTCGAGTTTCCTTTGATGGTTTCCAGAGTGAAATGAGCACTCCTCATACCTCGCTGAGAAGTAATATCTTGTTCACTGAAAATTCGAAGAGCCTCCTCGTATACAGCAATTCGTTGCTTGGACTCCAGGTACCCTGAAAGTTCCAAGTTAAGCTTGGCCTCGTTCACAAGGCTTCGGGCATCGATGAAGCGAATGTCCAATTCGCGGCTGAGAGAAGATTCGACGGACATGATTGTTTGTAGCTTGGATTGTGATGAGTGTGGAGAGTTGCTTGGGTGTGGTGTGTTACTCGGAAGATCGATTTGGAAATTGTGAGAGGAATGCGTTTTGCAATGCACGATCCCACAATCTATCAGTTTGTATTCCCGCGCCTCTTCTGGAGAGTAGGAAAAAGCTTTGATAAAAGTTGAGTGAACGAGTTGAGAAAAGCGCTTCTGTCTTCTATGACAGTTTGTTTAAGGTGGCGACGAGGGATACTTTTCTGCAGATAAATCCAATAAATGCTTTGCTCTTTTCAATCCCCTTGAGGGTCACAGTCCTATCCCCGTCAAGCAGACATCAAGGCACCGACATCTCTTTCTATGACAGATGTGGCAGGATAGTTCTTAATTGTCATAGGCGCTAGGACAACTGTGAGGCAAGGCTAGACTGTCCGAGAATTAGTCTCGTGCGCTTCTCAGCTTCTCTGTTCTCCATGTGGGCGTAGCCAAGCGCTTGAAACCAGTAAATGTATTTATGGTAGCGTGCGACAAATGCCACCTCATTAGATGTCCAATACAGTTTGGTAGTATATACTTTCTTGAACAACTTCTCTGTGCAACTATCCATAAGTTAAGATAAATAGTGTCTTAAGTATGAAGTATCACGAGCAGTAGTTCTCATCACATCCGTCACTCACTCACTTTAGGTGTTTGATGTTGTTGGAAACTCACATTGTGCTCCCTCTCTAGAGAGAGAGTAGAGTAAAAGAGCTACCACCTCATCGCAATGAGAAGCAACGATTTTTAGGCGGTAGAGTGGGATGCACCCAACAAGCCTGTATGCACCATTGTTGGCGCCGCTGTCTCGCTATTTCCTATCACGACAACAACAAGCAGCAAGTAGTAGTGGTACCAGCACGCCAGCGCAACCATGCTTGTTGTGCCTTCCCCGCAAGACTATGTCAAGAGTGGTCTCACCAAAGTCGTTGTAAGCAGTAGTAGGGGCAACAATACTTTCCAGTCAGATGCCACCTTTTTTGAAGAGGCTTTCTTTCGAAAGTTACACTACTTCATTTTCCCGCTTTCAGTGAAGGTTGGCTTTAACACAACATATTAGAGACATTGTTTATAGCTCGAGAGGAAGGCTTCAAGAAGTCTTCGTGTTTTGACTTTTCAGTATCGGATTGGTTTGTATATCTTTTCATACTACTCGTACCAAGCTAAAAAGCGATGACGAGAGTCAACAGGACCTCTAATACAGAAAGTCTACCACAATACTTAGTTGAAAACATATCAGGGCAGTACTAGAAAGTTGAAAATATAGTAAGTAGTCGCAGTCAAGCAATTCATCTATATGTATGTATTAACCCAACGAAGGTACGTAGCATTATCCTACCTTTGCAAAATGCATAATCAAACAAGAGCTGACCTCTATCAGCAGTATCTCTCTATCAATACAATTGGGACCGTATAGGTGCAGTCTAGCACCAATCGTCCTCCCGGGCCAACAGGCGGCTGAGATACTTGTCTGTGCTGTAGTAAGGTTTCTCGGAAAGGTCGTCACATTGACTCCAATCGACAGCACTTTGGCCATCCGAGGAGGACGAAGAGTTGCACACACTCTTGTAGTTCTCCAAGTCCCAATGTGCACGCCTCATCTCTTTCTTGGCTGCGGAGTCTTTCTCTGTGAAAAGTTTCATTGCCTCTTCGAGGACAGCGTCGCGGTTTGCTTCATCCACATACCCTGGTGCGTTCAAGTTTGACTTTGCCTCATTCACAAGATGCCTTGCATCGATGAATCGAATATCCAACTTGCGGGAGAGAGTTCCTTCGACAGACATGGTGGTTACAGGTGCTATAGAAGTGATTGAGATCAGAAAATGAGACAATTGGCTTTTCAAGCAGCGGCTCAGGGAAACATTGACGAACGATTTCGAAGGAGGAGTCGCGCCCAAACGCTAGATAAATCAGATGGTACAATCATGGGGCACTACTGTTGCTATCAAAGTATAAGCCCACAGTTGAGCAAAACAGGAACTTTCCAAGAATGTGATATATTCGTCAGACCCCAACATAATGCCCAATCCTTGACATGACTTGATAATAAGCAATCCCCCCCACAACCATGAAACATGAACCGGGTTGTCACACTCTGCCGCTACTTGCCTGTTCCAAATTGATTGCTGTCCAATATAATTAAGGATTCAGCAGCGCTGGACTTCAGATTTATGAAAAACAATTATTATCCAAGCTCAGTGGATGAGATAGCCTCTGTTCTGGCCTTCAAGACGGACAAATTTGTTAACAAGGAAAAACAGACGGTGTCAAACGATGCTTCGCTTCGTCCACAACTTCTTGCTGAACCAACAACAAGGGGACATTCTAGGACCTCAACAAAATTCTTCCATGGCACCACACCACGGTAGTACTACTCGTAGCGCAGTCTTGTTGTGTGGCATGAGGAACCTTCGGATTCTTGTCCCCGACATTCTAAATACGACCGAAGGATCTCCAGCACAAAATGTGAACTTTCGATCTGATTGACACTTTGCTTCGTGCTGAGCAGTGTATGGCATCCTGGTGAGCCTGAGTTCATCAGTTTGTTGGGATTGGTTTCGGTCAAAAGTGAGTTCTCCATCACAGTTCTGTTTCAATAGAGGTTCCTCGTTACACCTCATTGCACTCTAGTGAAGATGTGAAGATGTGAATCTCGGTGGGGAGAACAGGGGGTTGGCTTACCAAGCTGCTAACCGGTGGTAATAAGCACCACCCTCCATGCAACACTTTTTGTGGCATGTTGTTGCAATGACCTATCGTTATCAGCGGACCAACAGATGGTTTTCTCGCTCTCGCTGCTTGGCTGCAGGGGCATCAGCCAATGCTACGTTGCTTGTGGCATCCTCTTGCCCATGTTCTACGTCAGTATTGTTGTATTAGTAGTCGCCAGACTTCAAAATAGGACTGTTTGGAGTACGTGCTATTGCTTGTGCTACCAGTACTGTTTCCCTGCTCCTATACTAGACGGTAGTGTTCCAAGTTCCTGCCGCAACATCATCTCAACATTGACACTTCACCGAGCTATCGTCTTGTCCATGTTTTACCGTCACATGACCTCCCTGGGCAGTCACAGGAATGAACCCTCTTCGCTCATTGCACTTCAGGGTGCTTCCGTGAAGAGACTTTGCTCGGAATACTTGGAGGTGCTGCTGCACCCGCGTCGGGACGGGGATGTTCCAGATAAAAGGAGGAATATTTACTTTTGCAAGTACTATTATTACGTATCCACAAAACTAAACTGCCTCTCTCTAGCACATTGCCATATTAGGACCAATATCTTCATCGAAGGAATCCACCTTCGAAGGCAGTGACATTTCTGACTCTTCATGCTCTTTGCCCAACTCCTCATCAGGCGAGCTTTCCGCCTTCAAGCCCTCATTCACATCCGCTTCTTCATTGGGATTCTGAGTTGTTTCCTCTTCAGAGGCTTCAGGTACCTCCATCTCGTTGTCCAGTTCCTTTGCATCCGTGGGGACTTCCTCCAAATCTAATCCCTCAAAATGATCTTCATTTGGGGTTTGGATTGCTTCCTCTTCTGGGACTTCAGAAACCGCAAATGTGTTGTCAACCTTGTCGGCGTCCAATGTAGCATCCTCCTGTTCTGAAGAATCCACAACATCACTCTTTGGTACGGGCTTGTCTACGTCTCTTTCTACGTCTGTTTCTGACTCATTCGTCTCCGGGGTCAAGTCTTCAGACTTCAAATCAGAAGCATAATCTACGTCGTCGTCTTCTTCATCATCGTCGTCCTCGACGTAGATGTCTTCATCCGAGTCTAGGTCGATCGGGGCCATTATAGATGGCTTGCGACTTGATAGGCGCGGTGGTTGTGGCTTAAAAATGGATTCTTGAACAGCAATAGGTTCCCCTCGGTCGTCAGACGAAGCTGAACCCTGTTCCTCGCCAGAGGTGTCTGCTCCTAGTTCTGCCATTTCACCTGCCCAAACTTTGTCAAACGATTCAATTAGTGAAGACAGTTTGGCTGTTGGGCTAACTTTGTCTTCCTCAACTCCATCGGCAATTGGTCCATCCAATGGGACAGGTTGCTCCATGGAATCCGCGCTGATAGACTTTTCCTGTAGACCAAACAAGGCAGCATCATTGGTATCTTCTTGGCTGAGCAGCGACCGATACTTTGCAGAATCAGTACTCATTGCACTTGTACTAGCAACAGATCTGTCGCTTTGGTGGCCCCAGTTGCTTCGTCGGCCTCGCGCTGATTGACCTTGCACGCTCCCATCTGGAGATGAAGTCCCATCAAACAGTTGTCGTCGTCCAGAATTCTCAGAAAAGTTGGATACACTGGATTGACTACTTGCGACTGATTGACAATCGTCGTTTGCCTGTTGAGGGATGTTGGCATTCAACTGAAATGGAAGTGGAACCACTACATCATCATCATCTTCTTGGATTGGGTTGACAACCTTCGAATCGTCTTGAGGTGACTGGACCATAGATTCAGCAACCGGTTGGACCGACTCAACGACAACACCCGGTAGCAACACTTTGTTGGACTCCATAGGTGAGTTTTCGTACATTGTATCTAGTCCATGCGTAGGAAGATCAGAAACTTCACCGGCATCATCATCGATGTCACGCGACGATGCCACATTGCTTTTCTTCAATGTGGCTTGGAGGTCTACGGGTCCCCTGGTATCGGAGAGTTGTACATCATCCTCCAACCAAAGTTGTTCAAGTCGATCCTTCACAGGAGTATTATAATGGTCGCCGTCATCTGTGTTGTCGTCCAGGGTACCGTCGCCATCTGTAGAGCCATCGTGGTAAATGAGAGAGCTGGAATGGACTGAGTCCACATCAGATTCTGTAACAGAAGGTCCCAACATACCAGAAGCGGCACTACTTGTGGTCCTTTCTTCTACATCCGTTCGATTGTTTGTAGGAACGGCAGAATTGCCCAAATCGAGAGAATCGTTCCCGAAATGGTTTTGAAGTGTGTCCATGACGCTCCATAGCATGCCCTTCTTGCGGCTCTTGGAAGAATCCAAAATGGAAGTGAAGATGGAATTTGCCACACTATTCCCTGCCAAGGACTTGTCGTCTTGCGCATTGTAGTAGGAGTACACCGATGTGCCAACAGATTGCTCATCGGTATTGTCTGTGTAGAATTCGCCTCCCTCGTGAGAACGCTCGTCGATTTCGGAAGCTGTAAAATTGGAGAGTGAGCGCTGCATTTCTTCGTCATCATCCACAATATTTGGAATGGCGGGGTCTTCCATGGATGACGATTGGGTGGGAATGGCAGGAATGTCAGGAATGTCCCGACCCCTGCCCATTGGGGCTGCGGAGAATGGTTGGACACAGTCTTTTTCAAGAGCTTGCTTGGCAGTCTTGCTGCTGCCTTTGCAGAGCATGCAATAGGCAACAAGCAAAAAGGCCATGACAAGGGCAGTGACACCAATCAAGACGGTCAACATGATAACACCGAGTCCATCGGAATCGCCGTTGTCGTTGTTGTTGTTGGAGAGAGAATTGCTGGAGGAGCCATCATCGACGGTGGTACCAACAGTAACGGAAGTGACACGGCTCAAAAACTCATCATCGGCAATTTGGAGGCGGTAGATGTACAATACAAGTGCGTTGTCTTGAAACGCTTCCAAGATATGAGCTTGCAGCTTGGATGCAGTGACTTCAGACTGTACGACAACGGAGACATTTCCAGACAAGGTTTGAGAATAACTGTAGGTCTTTGGAACGCCTGGAGT
Organism: Nitzschia sp. Nitz4; assembly: GCA_013372465.1. Taxonomy (NCBI): domain Eukaryota; phylum Bacillariophyta; class Bacillariophyceae; order Bacillariales; family Bacillariaceae; genus Nitzschia; species Nitzschia sp. Nitz4. The sequence continues at coordinate 17,270 of WXVQ01000021.1, read as the reverse complement.
GATTTTCAAGGAGACGGCGTGCACGTGGTCTTGGCCGAGATCCACGCGGAGCGACTCCAAGATATGGTTTTGTGTGAGTTCCTTCAACTCGTTTCTATCGAGAGAAAAGGAGTCATCCAATGGCGTTGACCAAACCAAAGAAATGGTCAAAGGATTGATCTCCATGTCAATCCACTGAGCTTCTGTTGGAGAGGTTGTAGGACTGGACGTGGTGAAAGGAGTAGGCATGGCGGTAGGGCTGGCAGTGGGGCTAGCTGAAATTTCAGGAGACAATGTGCATGTGTGAGAAATACCAGAATGGGAGCAACAGCAAGACGGGCGGAGGAACGTACACGTGGTTGGAGCCATGGAAGGGAAAGCTGTAGGAGAAGGAGTAGGCTTGAGGTTTCCATAGGTCATGGCCCACAAGACACAAGGTTCGAACCAATCTTGAACGTCAGGAATTTGCTCTGGTTCAATGTAAAAGGTCGCGCCGCACAAGGAGGGGGGGGCACTCTCTCGGAGTTCATCGACGTTCCAAAGATGAGTTCTTTCGTCACAGGAAATCGACTCGCTAAGGTCAACGGAGCTTGGATCTCGACAGTGATAGAGATCGTCGGGATAGGAGACAGTTTCGGTCGGAGCAGCGGTAGGAGCTGCCGTAGGTTGCAAGTGTCCATAGAACATGGCCCACAACACGCAAGGCTCCATGGCATTGTCGGCAGCTTGGATCTCTGCCGCCGTCATGGACAAGACGTCTTGCTCTGTTCCACAACTCTCAGGAGGAGCACCAGCTGACAACTCGTTGATGTTCCACATCCAAGTGGTGGAATCACAGGAAATGGAACCCACATAAACCAACGTAGGATCGCTGCAGTGGTAAACGTCGTCTTCATAGGTCGCTGGCATTTGGTTCTGACGCGCACTAGCTAGTGTCAGAAGGCAGAACAACCATGCTACCACACAACCTGTTGTATACCGCATCATCTTGAGATTCTTGCGTGTGTTCTATTGTTGCTACCGGTAGTGTTGCTGGTGTTGCTGGTAGTGTTGGGAGAGAGAAGGAGATGGAATTTAGTGGTTGAAAGCTGGGTCCTTGGTGGTGGTTCCTTGTAGGAAATGGAAAGACGCGGGAGATGGAAAATGTGAGAGCGGCATGCACACTCAAGTCGGACATCCCATTCCCATCGTAGGGCTTCTACTGGATCCCACCTACCCCCGAAAATTTTGGTACGACTTGACAATATTGGCTGTCGCCTTCCCTCCGTCACCCCCTTTGTTACGTCTGTTTCTTGCCTCGCTTGACGTATGATAATATTACGTAGCGTACAAAATGACAGACTATCATTATGGGTTCTTCCTGTCCTTGCCTCAAGCCTGACCTCCCACCAACTCGAGCACTATCCAATGCGACCATTCGTCCGATTGAAGAACGGATGTATTGGCTTGTTGCATTCGGCGACCACTTCCCGTTCAAAGCATCTACCTAGATCAACTGATTCTTCCAACGACTGGCACTCGGAACTTGCAACGGCAATACCTCTTTGTGGGGGAAGAGCACGAGGAGAGCCCACGAGTACGAATACCTAGATAGCTACGATAGCTATCTACCTACTAGGTAGTAGAGCTTCCAGCAGTTCTTGTTCTGCAGCATTCTCAGCATACAACAACACACTCAGCATACAACACACCTGCACAGAACAACTCAAGCAGCAAGTTGGAAAGAGCAAGCTACCACCACCAGGCACGAGTCTCGATAGCCAGGTCACTCATGTCGTTTTGTCAGTACTAGCATTGTCCACATCCACTCCCCGCGACAATCTACCTGGAAGAAAGAAGAATAGCAGAATATTAGCAGAATATTAGCAGAATAATAGCAGGATAATAGCAGAACAATAGCACAATGGATCCAAACCTTCTCAAGGAGGCCGAAGACTTGGCGCAAAAACTTCGAAGGAACCCACACCTACAAGAATTGCCTTTGGGGGAGCGAAACCTCGGAGATGTTGGGATGAAGATTGTGGCACATGCCTTGCATGACATGCCTAATCTAGAAGCAATATCTCTCAAAGACAACGCCATCGGAGACCAAGGGGCAACGGCTTTGGCCAAGGCACTTCACGCAAGGACTAATTTCCAAGAGTTGAACCTGAATGGCAATGCCATGGGTAGCCAAGGGGCGGTTTCTCTTGCCCGGTCACTGCGAGGAATGAACAATCTTACCGGACTCTTCCTTGACCAAAACCCGTTGGGCGTTCGAGGAGCCGTTGCTCTAGCTGGAGCCTTGGAAGGGAAATCAAACATGACTGCCTTGTCACTAGATAACACAGGTATTGGTGCTCAAGGGATGATTGCTCTTGCTGGTGCTCTGTCGGGAATGACAAGTCTCCGAGCACTGAGTCTACGCGGAAATCATGCGGGTGATCAAGGCGCACTTGCCTTGGCCCAATCCATGCAAGGAATGCACAGTCTCATGGGAGTGTATCTCAGTGACATATCCATGGCAGATGACGGTGCGGTTGCGCTTGCTGCGGCGTTGCAAGGCAAAACAGAGCTGGTCGAGTTGGATCTGGAGAAGAATTTCATTGGGACAAGAGGTGGGGTGGCCTTGGCTCGATCTTTGCAATCCATGGCCAATCTCTCTGCTTTGTATCTCAACGGAAACTCCATTGGAGATCGAGGTGCGATTACGCTAGCGGGGTCCTTGCGTCAAATGGCAGATTTGACAGCCTTGTCTTTGAAAGCCAACTCGATTGGGACAGAAGGCGCAGTTGAGTTGGCAGCTTCCCTCAGTGGAAGGTCAGGACTCACAGAGTTAGATCTTGACAAGAATTGTATCAGCAGTCAAGGTGCAATAGCTTTGTCCAGTGTGATCGCTGGCATGAATGGCATCACGAAGTTGGCTCTGGACGATAACGCGATTGATACACAAGCTGCAATGGCACTAGCTGAGTCTCTTCGAGGAAAGTCCAGTATGGAAGTACTCTCACTCGAGAACAATTGTATTGGCGTGGAAGGAGCCGAAGCATTGGCTGTCCCCATCAAGGAACTGCCGTACCTCTCTGCGTTGTACCTATCCAATAATAGCATTGGTGTTGGAGGTGCCATAGCACTAGCTGCATCCCTCAAGGGGAAGTCCAGTCTAACAATACTTTCTCTTGACCAAAATGATATCCGCGTGGAAGGCATGGTCGCCCTGGCTGCAGCTCTTGAGGGAATATCGGGAATTACAAAGTTGAACCTTATGGGTAATGCCATCGGTTGTCAAGGGGCCGTTGCCCTTTCTCATTGCCTACAGGGATTGACGAGTCTTTCGGAATTGTATCTCGACCACAACTCGATTGGTGACAAGGGGGTGGTCGCTGTTGGCGATGCCCTCTCCAGAACTTCGACTTTGACAAGGTTAGTGTTGGACAGTAATTCAATCGGCGTTGTAGGCTCAGTCCGATTGTTTCGAGCCATCTGTGGGTTATCAAACCTCTCGGGTTTGAGTCTTCATGAGAATCATATAGGTGATGATGGTGCCATTGCTTTTTCCGAGGCACTCCAGAATCGATTGACCAACCTCACAGGGTTGTACCTCAACGGCAACTCCATTGGCTCCAGAGGTGCCATCGCTCTCGCCAGAGCCCTGCACGGAAATTCAAGCATCCGAGTTTTGTCGTTTGACAACAACAATATTGGCGTGGATGGCGCTATTGAGCTCGCAGGTGCACTGAATACCATGTCTGACGTATCGTCTGTGTGTCTGGGATGCAACCACATCGGCGATGAAGGCACGATCGCAATTGCTCGAAGTCTCAAAGGCTTGACGAAAACTCTCAAGAAGCTAGTTCTTGGGGACAGGAACTCTATTGGTACCGAGGGTGCACTCGCTCTGGCTGGGACCCTCCAGACGATGACAACTCTCACGGCACTGTACCTCGACCAAAACTCAATAGGTGATGGCGGTGCCGCCGCTCTAGCCTTTTCACTGCAAGGAATGACAAATCTTTCCATCTTATCACTTGACCAAAACTTCATTGGCGATGCAGGTGCAGTGGCACTCGCTAGTGCCCTTCAAAACCATACGAATCTGTCGGTGTTGAACCTTGGTGGGAACGGCATAGGAAGTGAGGGTGTCTTTGCGTTCTTGAATGTGATACAAAAGTACAACTATTCGCTGGAAGAGTTGAATTTAAGTGGAGCCGTTGCTTTTGATTCCGATATAATGAACAAGTTCTCGTGGCTTTTGCAGCCAAGGGAAAGAATGCAACGTAAAGCGGCGATGGCGCAACGCTTGACAACCGAATACCAAAATGTCACGGGATACTTTATTGATGTCTTCATACCTAACCAACCCAAAAGCAGCACAGTGTCGACCCAACTACTAAGAACAAAAGTGATGACACTTTTTACATATCCATGGAACAGCTTGACAAACTATTCATTGATGATATACAGACTAATCCGTTCCTGCCGGGAACAACTTTCTCAAAATGCAACCGACGCGTACTTTGCCGCAAGGAGACTACTTTTTCCGGAAAACTAACACGGATGTGAAGTGAACATGTTCGACAATTACCCTGTGTTGACTAGTGACTGGTTGGACTGCTCCGATGTTCTCCAAGCAAGGTTTTGGTAGGTTCTTCTTACTGCCTCTTCCATCTGGATCTCGTGTTTTCTCTCTTCTGCCGCTTGCTCGCTTACCAATTTTTGCCAATAGCAAAAGCGACGCCTAGCAAAAACAAAAACTTTACAGATCAAGATAGAGCATGTTCATGCTGGACTCTTGGTACGATATTGCACAAACTCTTCAACACATCATCATCGCCCGCCTTCCTGACTTTCCTCGTATTGATGACTACGACATTCCTGTTCTGGGGGTGTTCGAATGGAAGCTGTGGAAGGCATCTGCCGAGAACAATCGCCTCCACTTTGGATTGACACAGACCCTATTCCACCAAGCACCCGAGTCAAGGATTCGTTGGAGGTTGGCACTGTTGTTGCGGCGATAGTTTCTTGTTCCACGCCCCCCTGAAGCATAGAATCGTCGTCGTTGTACCCAACCTTGCCTTTGTTAAATACTTGTAAATACAACTGTCCTTCGCCCCCTCGAACAGGAACTTCTTCTTGGTACCTCCAACCAACCTGTAGAAGATCAGAGACGCCAGGCTCTGTGAAGAATGCTCCCCATTCTTGCTTCCCATAGGCTTTCTGTTCCAAATACGCCGCACACACCCATAGAGCCCATGCAACCAGACTTGTGAAACAAAACAACCCCAATCCGAGCCATTCGCGGTACCCCCAATCCAGCGACAGCGACTCTTGGAATGCAATGGATAGCAATTGCTTATTCACACTTTCCTCGTTCCCAACTGTGGAGACTTCCAAGAAACTCATTCCATGTTCCGTTTGATTCATTTCATCCGCCATGGCAAACAAAATACCTTCAAAGACGCCGCTATCAATGGTATTGTTCATGATGTGTTGGCAAACCTGCGTCACATTTCCAATGTGGTCATCCCGAGATATAGGACGGGGAAGATGTGCCATGCGATAAAAGGCTCCAAAGTCTACCCTCGTCCAATACCAAATCCAATCCGATTCGTTGTTGGCTAGACTAGCGGCGATGGGTCGAACCCAAGACCAAGCATACAACAAGTCAACTGTGACTTCGTGGTCGTCACTAGAACTGGATTCAACCACGAATGTTGTTCCATTCGTAGATGCTACATCCTCCAGCCAACGAGAAGGCAGCTGTCTTGTCGCTTTCCGTGTGGCAGGGTTGTCACCATTGAAATAGCGCAATGAAGGATTGTGGCCACGAAAATCATCATAGAGAGAAACTTCCTGTGGCCCGAGAAGGTCTTGCGGAAACATCAAAACGGGGGCCTTTGATGTCATGGATAGTCCCCAATGCTGTGTATTCACATGATTCAGTTCTTGGGGGACCAATCGTCGTCTGGAAGTAGTGTTTGCTCCTTCAGGCCAGTAGTAGCTTCCAAAGGGTGTTTGGTAGCCCACTAGTTTCGCGGTAGCAGCTGCAACGACATGTGTCATCCATTCCGTATCATGGCCTTGTGAAGTTTTGGGTACACACACGCTGAATTCCACCGTGACAAGGTTTTCAATGTAGGGCAGGGCTTCTGGAGTGGTCAAGTTGAGGGGGGTCCATGTGGATGGGTCATGGATATCAAATCCATCGTCGGAATGTGGGTTCTCCTGATCGTCGGATTCTCCCTGTTCATCTTTGTCTCTGGAACACTTGGCAGGTGCTTCGTCTAGGTCTTGAAACTTGGAGCAATCAATGTCATCTTCATCGTCATCGTAGTGCTCATCTCGAACATCGAACGTTGGCGACGATGTTGGTGCAGTTGGCACGGTGGTTCCAGTGAGCGCAGTAGGTTTGAAGACGTATAATAGCTTGTCATCATGGTATACCATGGATCCATTGTCGTAGGTGGGGACTTGCTCTGAGGAGGCACTGGAGCTGGAGCTGGAACTATTCGTCGCTGTAGGACAAGGCGTTGGATCCAAAGGAGGTGGTTCTGGAGCTTGTAAATCTCTATCCTGTAATGGGCCCGGAAAATGAACACGTTGCAGAACTGCACTGTCACCGATGGAAGATGGCTCAACCCATGCCGTAGTGGGCGCTGTGGTTGCCTGCACCGGTGCCTGTACCGGTGCCTGTACCGTGTCTGTGATCCCGGGAGTACTGCCACCAGAAGTGCTGCTAGTACTGCTAGTTTCAGTTCCTGTTGCAACAGAAGGATCAAGTGCACTTCCCAGTGGGAGATTGGAGAAAACCAAAAGCCCAAGAGTAGCAAACAACCTACATGGCTTTTTTCTTTTTCCCTTCATTGTGTGAATCGTTGGTATTCTTACTGTGTGCGAAATGTTGTGCTGTTGCGGTAGTAGGACTCTCCAAGAGTCCTAGTAGTTCTAATCAATTTTTCACAGCTTCCTGCTGCTGCTGACTTTGAACCGTTGACAACAACTCCTACAACAACAGCCACCTCGACCAACAAACAAGCACGAGGAAGTGCTAGCAAGCAATTTGGTACGATTCCTTGTAGTAGTGTACGTTATTTTTTATACGGTTTCTAGTACCACATCTTCGTACAGTTAATAGCACGTTTTCCTGCTGTTGGACGTCATGCTCGAAACAACCAGTGAGGTTCGCCAGCGCCCAATTTCTCCGAGTCGGGGATGCCCTTGCCCATTGGGGAATCACACTTACCACCAATTTAGAATAATGGTGGTGTGAACTTCTCTCGTTGTCCTTGCAAAGGTCATCATTACTACTCCCCAACTACTCGTACCTGGTACAGGTGCCTTGCTCTTTACAATCTTTATATTTCTGCCATTCTAGTGTAATCGGCCCCATTGTCACTACCACTGCCACTGCCTTCTGTAGGGGCGCCAGTACTCGTCATGCTTTCCTCCGACCTCATGGTAGCATGGTCATGGTCATACTCCATCCTGTCAGCAGTACGGCTTGTTGGATCACCCAGCGAAAGGGAGACTCGCTCAAACAAGGCCAATGTATGGGATCGATCGTCAGTACCCCCACCAATTCCATCAATACCCAGCGCTGCGCTCCAATGGGAAAACGTTCCACTCATCGTACTACCCGAAGTTGTTGAATGCGTATGGTCATCGTGGAAGTCTTTACCATCCCACTCTTGCTGTTGTTGTTCCTTTAGGGTAGTACGAGTGCCTTGGTTGGAGGATGTCCCTAATGTATCATGGTGGAATGAGTTGCGAAGAATATCCTGGCATAGAATGGCCACCAACCCACAAACTGGGATCACGTGGGGGTCATGATTGTAAATGCTCATGGTTGCCAAGGCCACCCAAACCATATATTTCAGGAGGACCATGGTAGTCAGGGACCAGGGCGTCATGCGTCGAGCCATCCATCGAAGTTTCGGCAAGCCCCGATGCAGAATCTGCTCGACATCCATACAAATCAAGACTATCACAATGCTGGCGCAAAACAGATGCGAAATACTTTGACGCCGTGAGACTTGAGCATCATAGTACCTCTCTTCACTGTCTGAATGATCATCGTACTCTTCATCATATGCTTCGTCATAGTCGCCTCCCAGTGATCTTGTTTTCCTGTAGGCTTTCGAGTGGTACTTGGAAGTGAACTCGTACAGAAACAGTTTGTAAGATACCCCCATGGCAATCAAGGCAACCGAATGGATAGGGACTAATATAGTGTAGATGTAGCTTCCATGACGACTCCGTCCCAGTGCATGGTGATCCGCATTATGAGGTTGTCCAGAATAATGCAAATGGGCCAAAAATATGACGCTCAGTATTCCTGAGTAAAATGTCATGTAGTATTCAGCCGATTCGTTTTGACTGTCAACAATCAACAAGCTAATGACGCTCTCTCCAAACATGAGCATGAACCATTCTCCATAACGATGAATGCAAAAATGAATATTCATGGGAACAGAAATGTCCACCAACTTTCGTTTGGGCGCACAGGCGACAATATCCATGTACAGGACAGCAGCCCAGGACACCCAACTCAACAAGCAATAAATCACAGGTCGATTGTTGGTGTTTTCGCTTGATTCCTCGTTTCTGGCAATACCCCAAAAGGAATATGCCGAGTCGACAGTGGCCGCCCAAAACAAAAGGGTAGGGAGCAGTCGGCAGGTAACATCTCGACGAGCAGCCACTTTGGCGGAAGGGTCGCCAATCCCAAAATAGTAGACCTCTGCATACTTGACCAAAGTGGCAACAGAATTCAAAAACAGGGATAGAGAAAACAGAAACATATCCGAGTGCTCACATGGGTTGGACAACTCGTCGACGGTCCGTATCCGACACATGGCCGTCGCCACGAATCCAATCTGCAATGCATCCAAAACTCGATGGAAGAAGTCATGATGAGGCCTGGTGGTAAAACGAGCATCGAACCAAAGCTTATCAAACCACATCATCATAATGGGAAAACCAACACCAAGGAAATACAAAACAGCTGAAGGAGCTCCACTTTGACCACTGCTCATACCATCTTTGAGCAGATTCCCCAGATTGATGCAACCTCCCACATAGAACAAATCAAAGAAAATCTGCCCCCAACTGGCACTAGGAAGAATTTGAGTATCCTTCCATCGTTGCCGCTGTTTGGGAGGTGCCCACCAAAGCATTCTTTCCAAAACCGGGAGAAGAGGAGTTGCTTCTTGACACAGATGAGAAAGAGGAGGTGCAGAATGTATTTGGAGTCAAACCAATTTCCCTCCTTCCAAGGTGATCGCTAACTCCTAAGTATCGGCAAGGGGGCTTGATTGATTTTGGTTTGAGAGGTGAATGTCATGTTGGAAATGAAGGTCAGATATTTTGGTAATTAGAAGCATCCGAGTCCGTGCGACCCATTTAAAACTATTTGAGTTCCGTGGTATGTCGCAAAGGAGAGTCTTAGGTGGGAGTTATGAGATACAAGGGCACCCCGCCGTAACGGTTGTTAACCCTCAAGGTGTGAGTTCGAATTTGAACATGAATGCAATCATGTCCCAGCATCACTTGAAATCTCAGTGGTAGTCGATCCACCTTGTTGGCCCACTGGGAACTTATTGAGAAAAAGCCATTCTAGTGTCATTCACTTTTGAAGCAGGCCAAGCAACCATGTCGCAAGGATTTGTAGTTTCCAAGATGAGTTTGCACTCAATCCTTGCAGTCGTGTTGATGGTGATGAGTCTTTGTCTGCCAGCCATGGGAGCTCAAGAGAGAGGCCAACGTGTGACTACTGCTACCACTGATGAAGAGGACCACTGGCCTATTTACCTTTCGTCACAAGTCAAGCCTCCTCGCAAGCTCTTTTCTTCTGTACTTGCTGTGGACCACACGGTACGTTCTCTTCTTGCTCTTCTTTCCTTACGCTACTTGACGTCCCATTCTCATGTGTTTATGATCTTATTGCCCACGTGATGGACAGATGCGGGTAGCCACTTTGAAGCCTGAAGTTTCGTCCACGTTGGATCCCATTTCGGTCCGAGGAGTTGGTTATTCTGGTGATGCATTAGCTGGCGACGACGATGCCTATGCTGGTAAGGGAAAAGGTAAGGGGGGTTCCAGCAGTTCATCCACCAAGTCTTCCAAGAGTTCTTCATCTAGCAAGAGCAAAGGAAAGAGTGGTTCTTCTTCCGGCAAAGGAAAGGGCAAGGGAAGTTCCAGTTCCTCCTCAGCCTCTTCTGGATGCAACGATGATGATGATGATGCCATGTCTGCCCGTGGAGTAGGTTTCACTCCCTGTACCGATGACGATTCCACCTCTTCCGGAAGTTCCTCAACCAAATCTTCCAAATCCTCAAAGTCGTCCAAATCCAGCAAGAGCTCTTCCTCTGGCAAAGGAAAGGGCAAGGGAAGTTCCAGTTCCTCCTCAGCCTCTTCTGGATGCAACGATGATGATGATGACGCCATGTCTGCCCGTGGAGTAGGTTTCACTCCCTGTACAGATGACGATTCCACCTCTTCTGGAAGCTCCTCAACCAAATCTTCCAAATCCTCGAAGTCGTCCAAATCCAGCAAGAGCTCTTCCTCTGGCAAAGGAAAGGGCAAGGGTAGTAGTTCCACCTCTGCTCCGACCAGCGTCTCGACAGCGAGTGAGGATGTACGTGCAGAGTGAATTGTTGTTGCGTTGCATCTTGTTTTGTACTTTGTTCTCATGCCTGTACCTATGTTGTGCACCTTTCCGTTCCTGACAGTCTTCCACTCGAGTTGCGGTACGTTCTGTTAGGAAGGTATAAAAAGCAGGCTCGATCGTTGACTCACACAAAGTTTCTCTCCTTTTTTCCACAGAGTATGGAATGCGAGGAATACTATGACAGTGATGGAAGCATGTACCATTATACATACTATTACGATGCGAATGACACAGAACGTTATGTTAAAGAATCGGGCCCTTGCACTACCGGAACCCGACGCCACCGATACCTCAAAACGCGCAATGATATCCGAATGTAAACAAACATTCTAGGTTGTTGGAAGGTAGTGCTAGTTCCATAGAAGCTTGCAACGGCCTTTCGTGGGGGCGATCAACGAGAATCCAAAGGGGTTTGAGGCACGTCCAGGGAGTCTGTGGACGGGTACTACTGTTGCTGTTGGAGTGTAGTATTCGTGATTCCTTGGACTTTTTCTTTCTTCCCTTTGTACTAAGAACTATTTGAAAGATTGAACATTGTAATATGTCATGTTTCTACTACTACTAGAGAACCAGTACGAGTACGATGGTTGCTTGATCACTGCAACATCTACTTCTCTACCAGCCAGTGTGCTGATACGTTCGACTCCAACAGAATCTGACGTGAAATATTATACTACCTAGTAGAACACAGCCTCTTAGCACGGCCGAATCCGGCATTCACCTCTCATTCAGCATTTCATCACACTGTTGTGTTCAATACAGGTCTGATAACCCACAATAGCAAGGACAATGACATCCAAAAGTCCTGACAATCCAACATCAGGCGAACCCACACCCAAAGAACAAGCCCTCGAAAGTGAGAGTTCCAAACCAGCACTCAATGTCAGTCCTCCACAAGAATGTTCAGAAAGTGTGGACGAAGAACAGCAATGTCCAAAAGTCCCGTGTCAACAACGACGAAGGAGACGTTGCAGTGAGTTGATGGAGGACTGTTCTGATGTTTTGCAAGAGCAACCACCACCTACTGGAGGTACCGAACATGACCATGGTGCTCCTGTTCCACGGAACGAACCAACCACCACGCATGCTGTGCATCCTGTACATCATGCGGAACGACGAACCAGTGAGTTAGTGGAAAGTCTCACTGCTATTCATACTTTTCAGGAAGAACTAGCCAATCCACGAAGAAGGAGCTCCATCTTGGAGGACCCCAATGAAAAAAGCTATCACCCTGTATCCTTGAAGCTCTATTCCCCTCCTATTCAGAGACAGAGATGGGGCCAACGACAGATATTACCAAGAGTCAATTGGGGAGATTTGTTCTTTGATTTGTTCTATGTCGCTGCCGCCTATAATGTAAGGTATTTTGGTTGGATCTGGGGTATCTTCTTGTACGGTACATCGTCCCTAACATCTCCTTGACAAAGGCATCCAATATCTTGACAGAGGCACCATCCGGTGAAGGATGTCTCTACTTTCTGGCGACCTTTATTTCCGTCCAACACATTTGGTATATGAAAATGTCCTACGATGCGAGATTTGTGCTTCAGGGGGATGATGTCGTTCATCGGACTGTCGAGGTGTTGGACCTTGTCATTTTGGCATCTGTTGTCTTGCATATCCATCCGGCCTCCGTACTCTCTCAAACGCATGACTATGTTGACATGTTTGGTCTCTCTATATCTCTCTTTTGTTGCTGGCTTGTACGGTTTGTCAAGTACATCGAGTTGTGCTTCTTTGCTCGTGGAGAGAGAGAGCTGTGCTATGTTATGGCAGTCAAGGAATGCAAGATTATTGCGATTGGGTTGGGGCTGTACCTTGCTGCGGCTATCATCGCTGGCAAAGACTATTTCTCTTCCAGCAACAATAGTATCGATACCTACTCTGACTACGATTCTCAAGTCCATGATGATCATCGGTTGTTGGCAGACTTTGGTACCAATTACAACGCAACGGACGATGATGGAAGATCAGGCACCGACTATGATGATCACTATAGTTCCAGTAGTGAGACAGCAGTTCTAGTGAACCATGTCCCCATTTGGTTGGTGCTCGTGGTTCCCATCATCAACTATGTTATCTACTTTGTGAGGTTTGTGATTATCTTTCCAAACGATGGCAGTCACAAGAAATACAGTACGTTTCCTTGGGTGTCGAACCTTCTTCAACGGCATTCCACATCAGCTAGTATACTCACCCGTTTGTTTTGTATCTCCTTGTTGCTACAGTGGTTCCCATGAATGTAGATTTCGCCATTCATCGCATGGGAGAGTGGACCATGCTCATGCTTGGGGAACCTATCTTGAGCCTGCTGATTGAATATGTCCCAGACAAAAGTGTGGGTTACCTCGGGACGTTCTACTGTTCTTTGGTCACCGTTGTTCTCTTGCAGTACCTTCATTTTGAAAGTATGCCACATCATGCCGACGACCACGTTTTGCGTCGATCCAAGAATCGTGGGATGGTGTTCAACCTTCTTTCCTATGCGTACAGTTGCTCGTTGATCGCTTTGGGCGCAGCTTACACACTGTTCCTACAACTGTTTGCCATTGCGGAAGATGAAACAGTATACGGCAACTATGACGACGATTCTCACCGAATTCTTTCTCCGAATGCTTCTCTTTTCAACACAATGATTCCTGGAGGGGAGGCAAGGGCAGTACGTGCCGACAGTTTCCGTCTCTTGGCCGCTACGGGCGACTCGGCATATTCTCCCGAAGATTTAGCTAGCCGGGCCGCCAATATGTTTTCCATTGCCTTGGCGGTGTTCTTTTTCTCTTTGGATGGTATGAGTTTGATGCATGTGGGGTTTAAGCATAGCCAAGCAAGATGCCAATGTCAGAAAAGTAAGATTCTGAACATGAAAGGGCTTGTGATCCTCTCTTTGCGGGCAGGAGTGCTTTTGTTTGTCGCTACGCTCAGTCAATGGAAGACAGACCCGGAGCACTTGGCCGCACTAGGTCTTGCAGCTACTGCGATTCAAGTCGTCTTCCGCAAGCTCGGACAACTTTACTTGAGCAGAAAGATGGAACTTCAAACGGACTCGGAACGTGACGGCTCGTTGATGGAAGAGATGAATGAGCTTGCATCGGTGGAAGAGGACGCTTAGGCTACAAGACTAGCTAGTAAGCAGGAGGAGAAATGTGTTGTGTTTTTACTGATTAAAACATGTAGCATTGTTGTTGCTGCTTGATTGCGACGATCCAAAGAAACATGGCACCTACCAGTTTCGATATCAGCAGATTCCTTTGAATTCTGCGTGACAATGAATAGACCCTTCGGTGGTGCAACAGGTTCGATTGGTTGCTTCTCGCTGACAACGAGAAGTCTAGTCCGTATGTGGAACCACAAGCCTGCACAACGCTAATTAAGAGGTTCGGGAATTTTGTCAATTTCGTACATTCGCTTAAACCTACTTATGCCCAGAATGTCCAATTACCAGTCACCGCTGCCAACTTCGTGGAAAATTTCGGTATCAAGCCCGCATTGTCGGGCCAGTGGTGTCAAAGTGAGTTTCCCCACCGGCGGAGGAGGGCTGACCACCTTCTCAGCCCATCACATAAATTTGGCCCCAGGTTAACTTCCACCACACGAGTTGCAACTGCTGACCATGCCTCCTCTTTCGCACCCAAGCACTTCTGAAGATGAACATTCTTGTTTGTTGGAAATGGAAGAGGAGGAATCTCCGGTGTCTCTAGACCAGACGAAAGATCTTCAGACATCACCTCAGCACATTGTTCAAGAGGCGCCCGAGTTGCCGATTGAAGAAGTCTCCGTTAGGTTTAAACCAACTGTGAGCATTTTTGAAGTGGAGAGTGCTTTCTGTTTCTCCGATGAAGAATGGGGTTCTACTTATTATAATCCCTTGGAACTCCACAATATTAAGGTTGATTTGCTTCATGCATCACTTCGGATGCAAAAGGGCGCCATGCTCGACGACGAATGTTCTCGCGGCCTGGAAAAGACACCTACAAAAGAGCAATGCAAAACGCGGATCACAAGAGCCAACAGCATCCAAGCAGTATTGAGTGAGCAATTCAAGCAAAAACAGACTGGGGAATCCGATCCAGACGTGATTCGAGACTACTACATCAGTTGTGTTCGGCAATCAAAACTAGAGGCTCTTCAAAAGGCAGGTCAAGACATGATTGATGCTCAACACCACCAGAAGCAATACGATGTCCACTGCAGCAACCCAGCCTTGTTTGTAGATGAGACCGTTGAGTCCGAGACAAAGATCTGCTGGTTCATTGACATCTCGCAAATACTTCCTTGGATTGCTCGCAGACCACCACCATTGGTCGAGGGTGTCACGCAAGATTAATAGTATTTGAATATAGTAGTACTTGAGTTGTACATATGTTATATTTTCCACACTTATAATATATAGGTACACAAGGTGGTGTCCTAAGTCCCACGACCGGACGACGCGGGAATGATCTGTAGGTGCGCTGTCAGTGCCCTCCCTCGCACCTCGATGCGCGGTGGAACAGAATAAAAAGAAAATATTGCGCGCCGGGTGGACTTCAACGGTAGCAGACCGCGCACACTGTGTTCTTGGCTGCAACAAATTCCTTGGAGATTGAGAACAAAACACAACCCAAGGATCCTTTTACTGTCACAGTCCACCATGAAAGCGATTCAAGCAACTAGATCGCTTTATCAGGCATCCCTTGTTCTTTCATACCTCTTTCTATCATGTGCCGCTCGGACAGGCCAAGCAAGAGAGTTGACTGAAACCAAAGTCATCTCGTACTTGCGACCCGTCACTGATGCCCAAGCGGAAACCAAAATCACTACTGGAATCACGGCTGCCTCCCTGGCCAGTGGCTTGGAGCATCGCGCAAGCTCGACCTATGCTTACAGCCTCTTGAACACAGCATCAGAAAATGACCCCATCGAAACGTCAACCACATCGCCAGAGGTCGACGACACAACAGCGGAAGAAATCGCACAGGACGAAGAAGGCATGTTGAATGTTTCCCTGGTCGAGCAGGTCCTCTTTCCGGAAGAAGTATTGTTAAAGGCTCATAGTTCGCTTTCGTTGGAGGAATACTATGCTGATATCTTTGCCGAGACTGCAACGTTTTTGACGTCATGCCTCGATAACGTTTACTCGGACTTTTTGCAAGCCTACAAGTTGACAGTTGAGTACAACGAAGGTCCAGATGCATCTGATTTAGGGGTGGTAGTCACCAACATGAACGTCAGTGTTGCCCTCTCTGTTCTTGTCGATTCTGAAGAAATTGGATCTTTTTCTCAGGATAATGCCACAGCCCAGGTCCTCAGTGGATGCTTTACTACGTCGAAGCTCTACCAGTTCCTCGGAGCACTTCGTCTTGCCGGAATAAGTGTTAACGAGCTGACTCTACAAGACGAAGATTTCATCTCTCCCATTTTCGACTCTGATGAGTCTGCATCGGTCGATGCGGTGGAGGGACCTTCATCAGGATCAAACACTAATGTCGAAAACAAGAAAAGCCGAGTTGGTCTTTTCATGGGCTTGTTTGGAGGATTGTTGGTCCTCGGATCTGTGTTTTTTGCACAAGAACGAGGAATGCCTCGGCCTCACTCGGACTCCATGGGAAATGTCGGAAAACGCATCCGTACGTCTTTGTCCGTAGGTAAGCTGAAGCTTGAATCTTTTTCAGACAATGTGAAGGCAAAATTCTTGCAAGCACGAGAGAGTGAGGACACAAACAGCAGCAGCTTAGGAGAAGAGGAAAGCTGGAGCGGAACGAGTACCAGGGAAAGGACTTGGTCGGGGAGCTACAGGCGTCACCCAACTGGAGGTGTCAAGCCAGCTGCCTTGCAGAAGACTCCAGCCTTTTCCAAGGACTTCTTGAAGAGTCCTGTTCAAGACGATTTCTCTTTCAGCGTGGGTGGTGACTACAACGTCCCAGATCAGTATGACTTTCAAGCAACGCCAATGTCCAGTTTGTACAACACTAAGATCGCTGCTCTAAACAAGCAACGTGGGGAAGAAGAGTTCTCAATGCCAGATGAATACACTTCAGTCCGCGAAGATGCTAGTTCGAGCAATGTTGCAAGCCTAAAGTCGCAATCCCCACCTGGAGTCAAAATCCCAATGCCCTACAACAGCTACAAAGGCTATGGCCAGCATCTTTCATCACCACAAGGACAACCAGCACCAGTAGAGAATTCTCCCAATTCAAGTTGGAGCCTCCCGACCACATACTCCGCCGCTGTGACATCCTCGAAGGAACCTCAGAATATTGATGAGTGGTCAGTAAACAGTTTCTCCACTTCCACACCTGTTGAAGACTCGACAAAAGCGGATGGCTCTCCAGTCCCATACCGCCATTGGAGCCCTAGTCAAAGCAGAGGTAGCCCAGGTAGCTTGGCCATGCCAAAGCTCAGGTGATTTTCACAAGAGCAACCAACCTCACAATACGTTAATTAGTAGATATTATGTTCTTTTGCCTGTTTTCCCAATACTACTTCTCTCAAGGTTCTGGAGCTTTCGGTTGTCCCTGTTTGACCTGAGTGAAAAGGTAGCAGGTTCTAAAACGACACTCATGCAGGGGACCAGGTTGTGGGGGGAGTACCAAAAAATACTAGCGTTGGGACTCACGTTAGGGGGGGGGGGGGGGGGGGTTGTGTGATATACAATTGTAGAGAG
>WXVQ01000330.1:0-11508 GCA_013372465.1 Nitzschia sp. Nitz4 | reverse complement strand
AAGCCCCAAGCCACCTCCCAGCGTATGACCATGACCAATGGTACAAATAATGGCAATTGCCACCAACACCAACACAAAAAGTCACCCTTACCACCATGGTGGACCACAACAAGGACAAGGACCATGGTGGTCATGTCAACAAACCCAAATCTGATCGTTTTTATCTCGGATTCATTGGAATGATGCTCTTGTTTTCAGGAACCAGTTTGGCATGGCAACATTGGCATGCTCGACAAGAACCTTTGGTCCATGACATTTCCAGCGGTGGTTTGTATGGCACGAGTATCTCCACAGAATCCATGTCACGCTCTCAAATTGTTCGAGAACAACTTTTGCGGCATCAAGAACGACATTCTGAACTCCCGCCCATCCCAGAGAACCATCCTCCCTATTATATGGTCTTTAGTACATCTTGTACCGACCAAATGTTATGGGAATCCTATGTTTTGTTTTACCACGCCTTCAAAGTCAAACAACCAGGAAGTGTCACACGAATTGCCTCGGGATGTTCCCCCGAACAAGCCAAAGATTTGCAAGACTTTCACAAGCAACATATTGCTTCCATGCGCGACGATTTCTATTTGCATTTGACGCCAGACTTTTCGCGTGGCCAAGATTATATTCATACCGATAAGGGAGCCTATAAATACATGAACAAACCGTATGGTTTGAGACATTGGATGGAGAGTGTCTTTGCGGTGAATGCGCCTGGTGGTGGTGGTGGTGGTGGTGGTGGGGACGAAGATTGGAATGGCAATGGACCACCGCTTGCGCTACAATCCAACAAGGAAGATGGGATTGTCTTCCTGATGGACCCCGATATGATATTGCAGCGACCCATGGTCCATGATTTCACCAACGAACCTGTTTTGTTTGCCGAACCGAATCCAACACATCGAATTGTTTCCCATGGTCATCCGATTGCCCAACAAGATGGGTATCTCAATAATATGTGGATGTCCTTGAATGTCTCCTATATCACTCAAGGCCAAGGTACACTAGATCATGTCACGGGCAAAGATGGACCCACCCATTGGAATACAGGGCCGCCCTATTTGGCAACGGTCCGAGACATGTACAATATTGCAGTCCGATGGACTGAGTATGCACCTCGCATCTATGACATTCATCCCAAATTGTTTGCCGAAATGTATGGGCAAATTTTTGCCGCTACCCAATTGAATCTGTCCCACACCCTCATTCAAAGTTTGGTCGTATCCGAACCCACCACACAATCCAGAGAAGGTTGGCCCTACATTGATATCCTTCCATCCGAACAAGTGTGTCAACCCTCCACGCAACTACAACTAGACTTTCCAATGCCCTTTGGATTGCATTATTGCAAACGATACATGCTAAACTACTGGTTCTTTTCCAAATATCGACTCAAGAAAAAGTACATTTCTTGCGAAACGCCCCTACTCCAATCACCACCCATCGATCTCGCCATGCGAGGATACAAGTTTGGATATGGTCCTCCACCCAACAAATTTAAAGGCAACTTGGCGGAATGGGATGCTCCCGTTCAAAATTGGACCAAACCGAATATTCCACAACGAGAAGCCTTTATGTTGTGTGGATTGATTGCCGCTGTCAATGAAGCGGCGGTACAGTTCAAGCGGACGGCGTGTTCCGACAATCCAAAGACGAATTGGAATTCCAACTATACGTTTTTCAATGATCCCCAAGATTATTGAAAGCGAATGGTGGAGGGAATCATAATAACGAGAATGACGAGAATTGACTTGGGATGGATCGGGTTCACGTTTTCTATTCTACTGGTATGGGATGGATTTCCTTTAGCCGTTTTCTTCGAGGCTACCAAACTTGGAGTGTTTTCATATGCAACTTGCGTCCTTTCGCTGCTTCCTGGAAAATTTGTTTGGGGGATGAAAAATGTGGTGGCAACCTTACATCATGGAACAAATAGTAGCTCAGAAGCAC
This sequence comes from Nitzschia sp. Nitz4, assembly GCA_013372465.1. NCBI lineage: Eukaryota > Bacillariophyta > Bacillariophyceae > Bacillariales > Bacillariaceae > Nitzschia > Nitzschia sp. Nitz4. Next base: position 9,564 of record WXVQ01000330.1, on the reverse strand, counting down.
CAGGCGCTTACAACATTGTGTGGACTTCTTGGGGTGATACTGATGACAAAGAGTCTCTCATGGGTGCTACTAAGTCATGCATACCTCAATGGCCATGCAGGTTTGACCAACTGGATTCAACCTAATGTGTTTCAAAAGGGTCTTGCAAGACGTCATGATATCGTATGTTGTTTGTAGATTTCTTAAACGTACACACGACATTATAATTTGATGCGGATGAGCTGCTCACAAAACGCTCGAATAGTTAGGACCCAGCAGGGAAGTCACCTACCACACACATCACCATGTCCATCTTCCTTCGCAAATCGAAGAACATCCGACCAAGCAACGAAGAACACCAGAAAATGCCCCCCATCATTGAAGAAGAAAGAACCAAGTCATTCAACAGCAGGTCATCTCTTGTTGCCTTGATGCTTCTTTGCCTCATTGTACTCGTGACCATTTGAGTGCTGGCTGCTTCATCAGGATCACACGTTTCTGACACTCTTGCTCAGAAACTTGTCTCTTGATACCATTGGTATAAAATAAAGAATAGAAATAGTACGATAATGATGTTATCTCCATCAACAGAGCAATTTGCTTTGCATTTTTGACAAATCTTTCTGTCAAAGAAGTGCTTCGAGAAGATAAGCTGAGAGATGCTGGGAGAGTTGTCAGGAATTGATGCTCCTTGCCAACAGTTGTTGCTGGAGTAGTAGTTTGTTGGTATCATTCTTGGTCTGCTTCGGTGATTTAATAGGAGTGTCACTGTACAGCATTATCGTCGTTCTGTTACAACATAGTAGTACCCTTATAGGTCACATAGTTGACTTAAAAAAAGGTGAGACGTGATGTTGTAAAGATTGCATGCAGCTCGACAGTTGCACGGTGATCATACCGGAGATCATTGAGTCTTGTTCTTGGTGCGATCCCGCCAATAGGACTCTTGTTCTTGTAGTCATTAGTGCAACAATCATCCTCGAGTACCTCACAAAATTTGACACACACAATATCTACTACTCAACGTATCAGACTCAGTATCATGATCATCTTTCATCATGAAACCAAGGATGTCCTGGCTCATTTTCCATACTACGAGGAACCATCTACTGCTAGGAATGAGAAAGAAGAAATCAAGAATATGATGACAGCGGATCATATCAAGTCTACTCATACTATGGTTTTCATTGTATTGTTGCACATTCTGATGGTCGTCATTGCAATGGCCGGGGGGTGTTATAATGGTCGACGTGAAGTCTCCGGCGGAGTTGGGGGTAAAATGATATTTCTTGGTAACGTTGCATTGCCAATTCCGATGCACACACTTGAAGAAGAAAGCGGCAAAGAAGAAGACAACATCAGAAGAGGAACAATACTGTTGTGATAGCTATAGGTTCACCTCTTTCTCCTCCACCCTGGGAAATACATTACTCACAATTCATGCCCCCTGACGTCGAAAATACAACTGCGGATCAAATGTCACATTTCCAACCTTTCCACCAATTTCAAGATCGATTCCAACAACTTTCTTATTTCTTGGCAAATGTCGTCTCGATCATAAAGAGGAATCAGAATATCACATCGCAATTTCATTAGCATAACCCTCCAACTTCCCACCAAATTTCTTGTAGTATCCCGCTGACAATCCAAGGCACTAATGTCAGCATCAATATCGCTCTCTTCAGTTTCCTTGTCAGTTTCCTCGACAGGAGTAGACTCGGGAACAAATAGCTTCCTTTCAATTGCATCCACATGAGCTTGCACCTCTGCCAACCTATTTTCCACTTTTTCATGATCTTTCTCAAGTTTCAGGATCTCTTCTTCGTTTTTCGTTTCCTTGAGTTCCTCCACTTCCTTCTTCACTAGAATCTTACCTTTCCTCTCATGCAACTCCACATATTCCTCCATCTTCACTACCGATGTCCTCCACATTTCATCTTTCTTCTTATGAATCTCAATGTAGACATTCTCTGAAAACCTCGATTCCAAGTCAAAGAGCGCAGTTTGGCCCCAGAAGTTTCCATGCTTGTCCGTCATTGGCTGTATAGTCAACTAGTTTCAATACAGTTGCTACTGCACGTGCAATGGACAGTGATCCCTTCTGAATCGCTTGGTGTTCTCCAATCTCTTCTTGGTCGTTCGTCACAGTTGTGAACTCCCGCCACAACAAAGCATACTTGGCTTGAGGATAATCGCAACCCTTAACCATAGACGTTTCGCACAGATACACATGCACGGCGATATCTTTGATTTTCTTTCGAATCGCTTGTTGCCAGGTGTCTTGGCCTTCGTTTTTTATCTCGCATTTTTCCGATTCACCCAGTCCACGAGGAGGTGTACCAGTGGAATGGCTCGCACTACTGGTAGTAGATACCTGCATTGGGCAACTGTTCAAATGCAGTGTCCACACAATGTAGTAGCCCTTTTCACAAGGTGGCTCTTCCTTCTTGTCTCGATACTTGGTTCCATAAATGATAGCAGCATAGTCCAGGCCTTGGGTCAACTTGTCCAACTCATCATTTCCGTCCACCGAGGCTTCAAGGATACCAACTATATTGGAGTCTTCGACGAGGTTCTGAACCTGGTTCTGTCCCTGACTTGCAGTTTGGGACTCTTGGGTCTGAACAACGTGGCTGTTGCCAAACGCAATGTCCAACTTTCCAGATTTGAGAACTGGTTGTTTTCTCGGCCAGTCATAGACCCTCTGGTCCTTTGTTGTTTTCTGTGTACAAACACCATACGAGAGGCAGTTTCGAAAACAATTGTACAAGCCACTACTAGGCTTGGTGTCCTTCTTGTGGTCGTCGGCTGACCCTGTCAAGGTACTTTCCTGCCACTCCTGATTGTGAAGTTGATTCTCTAAGAAATCCGCAACCTCCTCTTGCAAGCTTTGGACGATTTCCAATTCACCCGAAAACCCAGAATCCCAAGTACGCGTCGTAGCACTACCGGTAGCTACTATCAACTTACAGTAGTACTCGAGCAACAACAAGCCGAGGGGATGACAAAGAAGAGTACAAGGCTTCTGCGTCTCGATCATTGCTGGACCTCGATCATCATCGCTGCTGCTATAACTGGAATCATATTGCGAATAGTCCGACATTCTGTCTTGCTTTTTGTGCAATGACTGGTGGAACAAAGCGTAGGGGGAAAGGGAAGCATCATGTTGCCTGGTTTGGAGTTTTCTGGGGAACAAGGAGCTGACAAGGAGTTGGGATGGGTTGAGATTTAGCGTCGTACTAGTAGTGTATACGGAGTATACACATGAATACAAGTATGCTATCCGTTAATTTACCTCACGCGCGTTTTGCTCACAAAACGCTCAGAAACTGGGTGTTGTTTGCACTTAGAATGCAGCAACTACGATACTCATAAGAAGCAGATCATCATCATCGTCTCCCCTTCTTGGCTCGCTGTGAAGTTTTTGCGGAAACCGTACTACGACGGGCTGCTGGTATTTGGCGCGAACATCATCTTCCATGATGTTCTGCTCGCCAACCATACTGACCGTTGTAATAGAGGATAATGGTACGACTGACACAAAGATTTCACGCCACTTCTTTAACTGCGATCACTTTTGGGAATGGTGAGCCATAGGTCAGACACAAAATAATGACAGCACAACAACAACCACAACAACCACAAACATGACGATCCAAGAATACACGTNATACACGTTCTTTTTCAGTCTCATTGCGGTGCTTCTCCGTGACGCTGCTGTCGTTGCTGATGAGAACAGTACGGCTTGCGTCGACGAAATCAACGGTGACCCTATACTTGCGATTCTCAGCCAGGTTGTGACAGCGACATCGGATCCTTGTGTGTTGGTGGCCGATACCGATAGCCCCCAAAAGTTTGCCTATCAATGGATTTTGGAAGACGACATTGCGACAACCTATACCAAGGATGACGATCTAATTCAACGTTACGTTGCAGCTGTCTTCTACTTGTCGACCCACCAAAACCAAGAGGCAGATGTCTCCTATTTTGAGGAATGGATGATGCATGACACTCATGTCTGCGATTGGGAGTACCTGTCTTGTGTCAATGACGGTGATCTCATCTCTAAGTTTGCACTACGTAAGTACGACACGACCTTCTTTGCAAATCTTCTTGATCTTCCTCACCCCAAAAGTCCGCCCAATCATCATCCTATTCTATAGCCTCCAATGCCTTGACCAATGGAACCATCCCAGCAGAGTTGGGTGCTCTCACTTCCATGACGGCATTGATGTTCGGCAGCAACAGTTTCACGGGTACCATTCCGAGTTCCTTTGGAAATCTTGTAGAGCTGGAGAACTTGTATCTCTACGATAACTTTTTGACGGGAAGCATTGCCACTGAAATTGGTCAAATGACGTCTCTGACTCGCTTGAGCTTTAATGAAAATGCTCTAACCGGAGCTATCCCCAGCGAACTGAAGAGTCTGTCCAATCTCTCCATGCTGAATTTGGGCAAGAATGCACTTTCTGGAAGCATTCCTCCTCAGTTCGGAGCCCTTGCGGCTTTGACATCCTTGGACTTGTCCTACAATGCGCTTTCCGGTTGGATTCCGAGCGAAGTAGGGGAACTTACCTCTGTGACATTCTTGGTGCTGGGAGACAACGTCTTGTCCGGTGCCTTACCTTCCGAGTTGGGGGGAATGTCCGCCTTGAGACTCTTGGCTGTGCAACAGAACGAATTGACTGGCCCTCTCCCATCAGAACTGGGAGTTCTCCCAGACTTGCAATACATATATTTGTCCAACAATGGCATCTCGGGTTCCATTCCTTCCGAAATTGGAAATGTTTCCTCTTTGGCTTTCTTCATTACACCATACAACATGTTGTCGAGTTCCATCCCCTCCGAAATGGGAGAATTGTCTTCCCTGTTGCACCTGTCCTTGAATGGAAACAACCTGACAGGTGCTATTCCGACCGAGGTGGGCCAACTTGATCGATTGGAATCCTTGTATGTTCAGGAGAATATGTTGACTCCTTCTGTGCCAAGTGAAGTTTGTTCTGTCTTGAACGCAGCAATCGACAACATTGTGACAGACTGGTGTGTGGGTGTTTTGGACTGTTGTCACAATGATGAGGACCCAACCAGTGGGTCCACGAGTGTACCCACTCCAATTCCTTCCATGATTAGCAGCACCGCATCGCCCACTGCGACCCCAACAAACACTCCATCAACATTGAGTCCATTGGAGGAAGATCCCAACAACGGTACTTCAGATTCCCCTAGTACGGCCGCTCCAAGTTCTGGAGCTTCCTCTTACCATCAGTTTCTAGGAATGTCCCAGATGGGAGGTGGGTTGCCTACTTGGACCATCCTCCTTGTCCTTGTGCTGTGTACAAGTACCTTCATTGTGTAAAGAGGCATGCGAACAACACCATGATACCATGGCACCGCCCTGGATACCTAGGTGTTTATGTACGATATTACCATAATACTATAGACACCAACTTTTGACTGTCACACTCACAAAATCGTCCGACTACGACCACTGCCACCAGTACACAACATGGCAGCATTGTCGATCCGTTTGGGGTCTCCGAGATCTAAATGGAGTAAGCATGCCCCATCGGATCGTTTCTACCTTCAATTTATCACATTGCTGTGTCTGGTTGGGTTTTCCATCTTCTTGATTCCATTGGAGTACACATCTACAGCTGAAACGAACATTGCTACTGCTTCTTCCCGTAGTACTTCTAATGGCCGAAGTATATTGGATGCTCTCGCACAAAACCTTCCAAAAGACTTGATGGAAGGATCCATCATAGATGACCCTCCCTACTATATGGTTTTCAGTACTTCTTGTCATGACCAAATGCTGTGGGAATCCTACGTCTTTTTTTACCACGCCTACAAAGTGCAACAACGAGGCAGTGTCACTCGCATTGCTTCGGGATGTTCCCCGGAGCAAGCCAAGCATTTGCAGGAATTCCATGACAAGTATATTCGAACCTTGCGAGATGATTTTTATTTGCACTTGACACCCGACTTTTCCAAAGGTGTACATGCAGGCAAGGGACGGTACAAATACATGAACAAACCATTCGGATTGCGTCATTGGATGGAAAGTCGATTTGCTGTAGAGTCTTTTTCTATAGTAAAGAATATCACATGGGATGCTCAAGGCCCTCCAGTATCATTGCAATCCAACTTGGAGGGTGGCATTGTTTTCTTGCTAGATCCCGATATGGTGTTGATGCGGCCCATGGTGCACGATTTTTCCATGGATCCTACCGTGGTGTTTGCCGGTTCTTCCCAGACTCCATTGCACAAAAAGAAGGTCCAGCATGGTCACCCTATTGCTCAACAGGATGGTTATTTGGACAATGAATGGATGGAGCTCAACGTTTCATATATTACCCAAGGAAAGGGGACCTTGAACCATGTGTCGGCTCGAGATGGACCCATGCATTGGAACACTGGTCCACCCTATTTGGCGACCGTACAAGACATGTACCGAATAGCAGTCCGCTGGACCGAGTATGCACCCCGGGTCTACGATGTATATCCCGAATTGTTTGCAGAAATGTATGGGCAGATCTTTGCAGCGACGCAGTTGAATCTCTCTCACACGTTGATCCAAAGCTTGGTGGTTTCCCAACCTGCTTCCGGAGATCGAGAAGGGTGGCCTATGATTGATGCAATCGCTCCGGCAGACACTTGTGCTCCGACCCAATCGTTACTGGATGGGGGCAATTATCCACTACCGTTTATCTTGCACTATTGTCAACGGTATCTTTTGGACACGTGGTTCTTTTCCAAGTATCGTCTCAAGAAACAATACATTTCTTGTTCTTCTCCCCTTCTCCAATTACCTCCATCCAATCTGGCCACTTTGGGGTTCACCTATGCCAAAGTCCCTCCTCCCAACCGATACAAAGACCTTCCATTGAATGAGTATATTCCTCCCATACTCAACTTCTCCGAGACAACACCACGTACTACTAGTACTAGCGACGTTCAACCGAAGCGACAAGCCTTTATGGTTTGTGCCATGATCTCTGCCGTCAATGAAGCTGCCAGTTACTTTAAACAAATGGCATGTTCCAAGGAGGATCCATCTACCAACTGGAACACCAACTATACCTTCTTCAACGACCCCAACGATCACTAGTCCCACGTATGTCGTACCGGTGTCGCACACCAGATATCTTGGTGTCAAAAAAGCAGGGGGGGGGAAGAACACAAAACAACAACATTCAACAAAACAACTACTAGAGTACTACCCAGTACACAAAATCCGATAGCGGTGGTACGGTAATGGTACGTCGGTTCCTTTTTGTTCGAATGGACTCTTGGCCTGATGACAACAAGGGGGATCTTTCCTTTTTATTCCAATGAACTCCAATCTATTCTTGATGATTCAAGGTTGGATGTTCCTTCCACAATCCAAAAGATGTTTTTGATCTCATATCTTTTGTTTCTGTCTTTCTTTGCAACTACCTGCTACAGTACCAGCAGAACACTTCCTTGGACTTGTGAATCTTCCACTCAAATCAACATGAGCAAAGTCGTTCTTGTCACCGGTGCCAACCGTGGTATTGGTAGAGCTTTGGTTCAACATTTGTTGACAGATTATCCTGATGTTCATGTCATTTTGGCGTCTCGATCTTTGTCCAAGGGACAAAAAGCTGCCACGGAAATTCTCCAAAGTGTTGCTGGTGGCAACAACAATTCGGACAATCGCTTGGAAGTGGTCGAGATGGATACATCTTCCGATGTTAGTGTGGAGAAAGCTGCGGAAGAAATTTTGTCCAAGCACTCGACTTTGTATGGTGTTGTCAATAACGCTGGTATGTCATGTCGTTGCGTGTTTGTTGTTGGGTACTGGATAGTAGTTCTCTTGGGATCTCTCACATTTGTGACTTTTTGTCTCCGTCAAAGGCATCGCTTGGGGAAACCCCGCCAAGGATATTGTGAATGTGAACTATTTCGGAATTCGTCGTGTCAACAATGCATTGCTCCCTCATGTTCAACAACCTGGTGGTCGCATTGTGCATGTCGGTTCTGCTTCGGGACCCATGTGGTTGGCCAACCAAAACAAAAAGATGAAACAAACCTTGTCGGAACCTTGGAATTATTTCACGAGTATGGATGAATTGGATACGTTGGCTCGCGAAAAGACTGCCGCTGAAACGGATTCCGATGCCTATGGTTTGTCCAAGGCTTTGATGCATGCCTACACTGCTTTACTGGCCAAAGAGTTCCCGCGTTTGATTATCAATGCAATCACTCCAGGATTCATTGCCAGTGACTTGGTGAGTGTCGTGCCGTAGATCCCATTCTGGTCGGATACAAAATGTACCTCACTCAATCGTTTCACCTTTATTCTTTGTCGTTTCCTGTGTCTTTTGGGTGCTAATCGCTACAGGGCAAATCGTTGGGAGCCTCCAAACCAGTGGAAGAAGGTGCCAAGCCGTTGGCCTATCTCCTCATGCACTCGGATTTGGACTCTGCCCCTACTGGCCGTTACTATGGAAGCGATTGCAAGCGTAGTCCCTTGGACGCGTACCGCGGTCCAGGAGATCCAGTCTTTGAGGGCCCTGACTGGAAGTAGGTTTGCTTTTAAAGCATTTCTATAGTGTTAAACTCGGACTCGAGAGATAGTATTGGTAGACAGACTACGACACTCCTGATAACAAGATATCCATACTATCTCCAACAACAACTGACCAATTCCGGATTGGTGGCTGAATTCAACGGAGTACACGAACAAAGGAGGAATGAGGCAGTTCAAAACAAGCCGTTGGTGCACAGGACCCCCGCACCATCACCCGTAGTTGGGTTGCACTATCAGTTTGTTTGCTTGCTTCTTCACGGAGACGTTGCGGCACATCCAATGGAAAGTTTCCATGCCGTCCCATCGTTTGGGGCTTCTAGATGGGCAGTGACAATCGTACTAGTCGAGGTATCCGACCCAAACTCCACTGTAGTGCTCAACCTCCCAGAAACCAAATACTCCGTTGAAAATATCTCATCATTTCCGTAATATAGTGTAAGCGCGTCTGGGATATCATACATATCGTAAGATATTGCTATCACACCTTGCGTAGCTTTGACATCAATGGCAAACGTGAACCACCCTTTCCCTCCCGATCTCTGAGTCACAGGACATCTCACAACGCATTCGTGGCATGTGCATGTAAACTCATTGCCAACATATCCATTGTCTTCCGAGCAGTCGTTGTCCTCACAACATCCTAGCCCCCCAATTGGGATACTGTCAAGCTGATGTTGTCCTCGGCTGAAGAACTGCTTGGCCCAACCAAGCTCTTGGAAGCGACCATTGTGATTATCAGGATTGCCCGTTTCAATATCAGATTGGTTCTTATTGAAATTGTACAGGTCGATGGCGTCCATTGTCACGTCTGCAATAAGTTGACAGTTCTCCTTGTCATAGTTGACAGTCCCAGTGAACCAAAAGTAGAAGAATCCTACAGCCTTTTGCCAATTTGGTGACTCGGGGTTCGTTGACAATCTAGGTTCCAATTGAGAAAACGAAAACGACACCTGGTAGCAAGGAAGACCAAGCGTTCCTGTTGGACTACGATTTGGGCGGCGTGGAAGGATGGCGGACGTACCCACCTA
>WXVQ01000342.1:0-20636 GCA_013372465.1 Nitzschia sp. Nitz4 | reverse complement strand
AAAAAATTGAGTCTAGGTAGTCCTTGCCCAGGTTTTTATTCGGTCAGTCTCATGTGTTGAAGACGATCGAGACCAAAGCAGAGCCAATGGCCACCGATGAGGGTTCTAAGGAAGAGTGCGAGCAGTTGTATTACAGAGGAATGCTTCAAAAGTACACTTGGAGCAAAATACGTTTGTATGTTCCTTTTACAATTGTGTCGATTCGATTGCCGGTGAATCCTGTCATGGTCCTACTTCTTGCATCAACAGAAAGGATGCTCGGAACGTTACAAGTACCACTGTTTTTTTTCTAGTAGTAGCACACATGGCCCGGAATGCCGTTCGAACCCCAGGAAGTATACGCGTCCACTCAAGTCGTAATGGATTAAGATCAAGGATACGAGGTCTACAAAAGGGAAGGATGATTGAAGTCACATAGAAAGGTCATGAAGGCTGATATTATCCGTAGGGAGTGCTGTGCTATACACCAGACAGGCACTACCGAGAGACAGTCGTAGCTACTAGAGTACCACGGAAGTGTAACAACGTAACGATGAAGTCTCCACTAGTATTGAAGCTATCAAGCTCAAGCTATCAAGCTATCAAACGTACCCATTACCAGGTGACGCCTTGGCCGCCTTCACAAGGTCCGCAATAATCATGTGCGTAGAAACGAATGAAGTCGGAATCAGCCTCTGGGACACAGAACGTTTGATATCCCTTGCGAGCCGAGTAGTGGCAGACATACACCATGTTGGCTTCATCTCCTTCGCAAGGGAAGTCTTCAGAAACGCAGTAGGGCATGTCATCAGGCTCAGAGCTTGGTTCCTCAGCATCCGCCACTCTGGTCTTGGAAGCCAAGAAACGCGACGAAGCACAAAGCTTGTCCTCGCTACAAGGTACAGCGTACACATGAGAACACTGATATGGAGTGTCACTACACACTGAAGCAAAGCTTCCAGCCCCACCGATCGAGCCAGAGCTTGCGCTGGCAAACACTTCAATTCTGGCAACTCCATTGACACATTCAGCCTTCCCAGTGAAGGAGTCGTTGGGTCCCAAACTCTTGTCATAGCACTCAAGCAAATCTTCGCCACCAAAAGGGTCATATCGGATACTGAAATCAGCAACACTGCAACCCTCGAAATTATTAGTGACCTTGAACCGAACGTAGTCACCATCAGTAGACAAGTCGATAATATCAACGAGGTCGTCATCATACAAGCAGCCGCCTTCAGATACAACTTCGGCACCATTGTAGCACGACTTGCTGAGTGCAGAGCAAGGAATGTCAATCTCATACACAGCAACACCTTGTGGTTTTGGCCAACCGTCACAGCCATACACATTCGCATTCGAGGCGCCCATCTTCTTAAAAGTACCGTCATGGACAGCAACAATTACGTTGGCATAGCCATCCACACATTGGGCCGTGAAAGGACCAACCGAATCGTTCAAAGGAACCTCGTCCTCCTTGTCGTCCGAGCACACCATCTCAGAACCTCCCTCAGGAATGAAGATCGAGTTAATCCAACTGATTGAGCCGTCCTTGAACAACTGAACAACTTCGTATGTCACAGTGTTGCCATCCGTTGCCAAGATTTCGAGTCCACCCTCTGGGAAAGGGACGACGTCGTCTTCCGCAACACTGTAAGCACAATCAGTGCTTGGTCCAGGTTTGTCCGTTGGTCCAGCAGCAGGTGCGCCTGTTGATGTCACTATAGGACTGGAAGTAGGACTGGAAGTTTCGCAAACAGGGATACAAGGAATTTCCACGCTGAAAAAGACAGTGTCGGCGGATCCGGAGGCTGGAGGCTGGCAGGACTCACATTCTTCAGATACAGCATTTCCGAAGTACACGACTATATTCACTTCAGTGGTCTTCGTGTCGACACCATAGCAAAAGGCATCAATATCCAAACTTCCGTGGAAGTTGACCTCCATTTCACAGTTCCTTGTGGCAGCATCGACTTGATACTGCACTGAAAGAGCTGAGACATCGTCATCAAAAACATCGTTCAGCTTGAACTGCACCGAGGTACCGCCTTGGTCAGTTATCTCAACAAGGCCATCTGGTAGACTACTGAACTCAGACTCCATACCCACAACCTCCAGTTCAGTCACAACGGCCTTCTCAATACAGGCCGTTGGAGAAAGACTCGACGTGGGTGAAGCCGAAGGTACACCTGTAGGACCTGCACTTGGTCCTGCAGAGGGTCCAGCCGTAGGACCTGCGGAAGGTCCACCAGTAGGCCCAGCCGTAGGACTAGCAGTAGGTCTGCCCGTTGGAGCCACTGTGGGACTGGAAGTAGGACTGGAAGTTTCGCAAACAGGGATACAAGGAATTTCCACGCTGAAAAAGACAGTGTCGGCGGATCCGGAGGCTGGAGGCTGGCAGGACTCACATTCTTCAGATACAGCATTTCCGAAGTACACGACTATATTCACTTCAGTGGTCTTCGTGTCGACACCATAGCAAAAGGCATCAATATCCAAACTTCCGTGGAAGTTGACCTCCATTTCACAGTTCCTTGTGGCAGCATCGACTTGATACTGCACTGAAAGAGCTGAGACATCGTCATCAAAAACATCGTTCAGCTTGAACTGCACCGAGGTACCGCCTTGGTCAGTTATCTCAACAAGGCCATCTGGTAGACTACTGAACTCAGACTCCATACCCACAACCTCCAGTTCAGTCACAACGGCCTTCTCAATACAGGCCGTTGGAGAAAGACTCAAAGTAGGACCTGCTGTTGGACCAGCACTGGGTCGAGCCGAAGGTCCAGCAGTAGGTCCAGCAGAAGGTCCTGCAGTTGGCCCGGCTGACGGTCCAGCAGATGGCGATGCAGTCGTGCAGCAAGGAATATCAATCTCATACACAGCAACACCGTCTGGCTTGGGCCAACCATCACAGCCATACACATTCTCATTACCATCAATGAGCTTCTTGAATGAACCGTCGTGCACAGCAACTACTACGTTGGCATAGCCATCAATACACTGGGCCGTGAAAGGACCAACCGAATCGTTCAAAGGAACCTCGTCCTCCTTGTCATCCGAGCACACCATCTCAGAACCTCCCTCAGGAATGAAGATCGAGTTAATCCAGCTAATTGTGCCGTCCTTGAACAACTGAACAACTTCATAAGTAACCGTATTGCCATCCGTTGTCAAAATCTCTACTCCGCCTTCGGGGAATTGCACACCGTCATCTCTGGCAACAAAATACCCACACTCTGAAGTTGGTGCAGGACTAGCGGTTGGTGACACGGTAGGACCAGCCGATGGTCCGGCACTAGGTCCTGCACTAGGTCCTGCACTTGGCCCGGCAGAAGGTCCAGCAGAAGGTCCAGCAGAAGGTCCGGCAGAAGGTCCGGCAGAAGGTCCAGCAGTAGGTCCAGCAGTAGGTCCAGCAGTAGGTCCAGCAGTAGGTCCAGCAGTAGGTCCAGCAGTAGGTCCAGCAGTAGGTCCAGCAGTAGGTCCAGCAGTAGGTCCAGCAGTTGGTCCAGCAGTTGGTCCAGCAGTTGGTCCAGCAATTGGTCCATCAGTTGGAGAAGAAGTTGGAGAAGAAGTTGGTCCTGTCGTAGGAGAAGCGGTAGGTCCAGTAGTTGGAGAAGAAGTTGGTTTTGTCGTAGGACCAGCGGTGGGTCCGCTCGTTGGCGCTGCAGTATCAGCAACTGTCGGTCCAGCAGAAGGCCCAGCAGTGGGTTCATTGGTAGGACCTTGGGAGGGCCCACTAGAGGGTCCGGTACTTGGACCTTCGGAAGGCCCAATTGAAGGTCCAGGAGATGGTCCTACAGTAGGCCCAGTAGTAGGGGAAGTGGTGGGTCCAGCGGTCGGTGCAGCTGTTGGTACCGCAGTCGGGGCGGCTGTAGGACCAGCAGTGGGTGTCGCAGTGGGTTCAGCTGTAGGTCCAGCAGTAGGAGTAGCCGTTGGTCCAGCAGTTGGTACCGCAGTCGGGGCGGCTGTAGGACCAGCAGTGGGTGTCGCAGTGGGTTCAGCTGTAGGTCCAGCAGTAGGAGTAGCCGTTGGTCCAGCAGTTGGTACCGCAGTCGGGGTGGCTGTAGGACCAGCAGTTGGTGTCGCAGTGGGTTCAGCTGTAGGTCCAGCAGTTGGTACTGCAGTCGGGGTGGCTGTAGGACCAGAAGTTGGTGCCGCCGTGGGTTCAGATGTAGGTCCAGCAGTAGGCGTAGCCGTTGGTCCAGCAGTTGGTACTGCAGTCGGGGTGGCTGTAGGACCAGCAGTTGGTGCCGCAGTGGGTTCAGCTGTAGGTCCAGCAGTAGGAGTAGACGTTGGTCCAGCAGTTGGTACTGCAGTCGGGGTGGCTGTAGGACCAGCAGTTGGTGCCGCAGTAGGTTCAGCTGTAGGTCCAGCAGTGGGTGCCGCAGTTGGTGCTGCAGTGGGTCCAGCAGTAGGAGTAGCGGTTGGTCCAGCGGTTGGTGTTGCAGTGGGTTCAGATGTGGGTGCAGCAGTAGGTGTAGCTGTTGGTACGTCAGTTGGTGAAGCTGTAGGGTCTGCAGTGGGTGTGGTGGTTGGGCCCGCGGTTGGTTCTGCAGTAGGTCCAGCTGTAGGTCCAGCCGTCGGAGTAGGAGTTGGTGCTTTAGTTGGAGAAGAGGTAGGGCCAGATGTAGGGCTTGAAGTTGGAGACGTTGTCGGGGTCTTGGTAGGAGAAGAAACTGGAGCAAGAGTGGGCGCAGTGCCTTCGCCGCAGCATGGAAGACTTACAGAGTAAACAGCAACGCCGTCTGGTTTTGGCCAACCATCGCAGCCATATACGTCCTCGTTGGCCACACCCAACTGGGTGAAAGTACCATCATGAACAGCGACAACAATACTTGCTAGTCCGTCAGTACATTGGGCAGTGAAAGGGCCAGTGGTTGCTTGGTAGCTCACTTCATCTTCCTTGTCAGAACCTTCGCAGTTGAGGCTCGACCCTCCAACCGGAGTGTAGATGGGGGCGATCCAACTGATGCTACCACTGGATTTCCAGAGTTGATTAATCTCAAAAGAGACAGTGTCTCCATCAGAAGAAACAATATCCAATGCACCATCTGGGAACGCAACAAGAGGCTCGTCTTCGGTAACAGAATATTCACAGCTTGAGGGACCATCACAATCTGTTGGCGTTGGGATTGTGGGAGGCAAGGGCAAAGGGCACTCTGGCTTGAAGTCGTAGTTGTGGAACTCAGAGCCGGTGGCGTCGTGGGTCACATCACCGTAAACCATCAAACGTCCATCTTGTCCAACCCACTGGTAGTGCAAGCTTCCATAGGGCACAATCACACTACCAGGGAGTTGAAGGTTTCCACTTGGGCCCATGACAACGTTGGCAGCGTTGTAAAAGTTCCACAGCAAGTGTTGCTTCAATGACGTGGAGAAATCGTAGTCATTGTTGCCGTACATATCGTACATCAACGAAATTCCTGTCAAGGTGACCTCACTCAACAAGTCGCCATTGCTGTCATAAGGGGACACGTTGATCAAGATTGTCTTGCCCTCCAAAGAAGAATCAAAAGTAAACTCACAGGAACCATTGGTCTCGCAATATTGCATCATGTCGTAAGTCAAGTGGAACACTTGGACGCATCGTTCATCTCCGGCAGAGAAGGTGAACTTGCGGTTGTTCTGGGAGATCACACCATTGGGCTGCAACGAGTACCAATAGGTCGAGCGAACACGAAGTTCGTCAAACACCTCCAAGTACGGAGCTGGATCCAAATCTGCCTGGGCAATGGTCAATTGATCCCAAGGCTCCGGCTCACTGGCACCAACAGGAACGAACATGGTACCACAAGCCTTCCAGTCGGGGTAAGGCCAGGAATCGCCTGCCTTGGCATTCTTGGGATCACTGATACAACTTCCACCAAAAGTGACCATGGCTCCTTCCATGAACCAAGTCTCTCCATCAGTCTTCCCGCCATCGAGGTTTCCTCCGACGGCTAGATGAACAGTGCCATAGCTGGGAACAATTCCACTTCCAATACCAGCTCGACCTGGGATGGGAAAGTTGGAAGGACTCGTGAGGAGGACACAATACACACACGCGACCAGACCGACTCAAGATTAAGTCACGACGGCAGTCATGCCCACCAACCTGCTTGCAAAGCAGTGCAACGTACCGATACTGTTGGTTCCTTTCTCCCCAATGATAAAGTCACCAAGAACAACAGTGCGTCCTTCAATCTCAGCGGCTTCAGGTGCGTAGTAGGAACCTCCGATGAGAACAGCAACGTTGTCATCGAATCCCGCTCCAGTAGAAGGGGTAGGACCCAACACAGGATATTCTCCAGAGTAATCAGAGCTCTCGCTGAAGCCTTCTCCCAAATTATTGACTTCATCACACCAGTCACCAGCTTGAGTATCAGACCACGCGGCTCCACTAGGAGTAGCAGGAGCCGTGGTGGGAGCGGCGGCGTTCCCCCCCAAGCTATCGTGGTAGATGTTGTCCGCAACGCAAGCGTTGCTTTCAATCTTACAAGAGAAAGAAGTTGGACAATCGTTTACACTGAAGGTAGGGCAGTACACATTTGGATGTTCACATTTGTTCCACCACTGGTTGTCATACATACAAACCAAGATGCCACAGCAATCAGCATCGCTGGAACAAGATCCGTCCCAACGCTCCATACAATCAGCGTCGTTCTCGGCACCCTCTTCTTCCAACCAGATCATACCATATCCAGCAGTGCCAGTTCCCCAGCATTTGTTCTCACAATTGTTGGCGTTGGCGTTACATGAGTTGTCTTCGATATCACAGGTCTTTTGATTCCTGGAGCAGCACCCAGCATCCACAAGGGAAACCAGGAAAGGAGCAAACAAGGCTACCAACAATGTTGGAGTCAGTTTCATAGTCAAGAAGTGTTTGTCGGCCAAAAAGGAGGCTTCGAAATGTTTCAATGCTTCGTGATGGTTTGCCTTCGAGGGGAAGCAATTTAGTGAGAGAACGCTTGCTTGTTGAGGTTGCGGAAACCATCACCCACCAAGACGGGCTTACGGCGGATACAGTGGTACTAATAAGTAGTTAGTAGTACTATCACACACATTTCGACGTGATGTTTCCTACTTGCGTCTGAATGCACACGACTTGCCTTAAGTATCAGCCAAGACTCGTCTCATACATCTTCAATCACATAATGAGAGTTTCTCGCATGCGATTATTGGGTGATGGCAGTTTCTGGGTGTGAGTCTACATCGTTGAGCCATATATGTTCTGCTTGCCAAGCCCCTCGACGAAGTCTACCCCGATCAACCGATGACCACCGAAGAACCATCACCTCTTCTTGAAGACTTCCGTATGTTCTGCCCTATGTGGACGAGTGCAACATTGTGAAGGTTCCGAAATCAACAGCTTTGACAACTGAAAAAACTGCACCAAACAAGAGGGGGCTGCGTGTACTGCAGGTATTTTTTGTAGTAGTATCTACCTAATACTAACGTAGGACGTTACATATCTTTTACATACATGCCCAGTAGTGAGATAGGTTTGTTGAAAGAAGTCGTTGTTGGTGTTGCTGGAGGATGGTAGGAGTAAAATATCAACGGACCAGCCGCGGGGCGCTTATGATTCGATTCGTGTGGTGGTGGTTGAGCTGCAACACAAGGAGTACGCTATATATGGCGTTCAAACAAACAAACTTAGTACAGCACTGGTGGTACACCTGGAACCTACCGGCACTAGCAGCTACCCACAAACGTTCAATCGCTCTCACCGCACTACGATCGAAAACACCATGCTACAGAACATACTTTATACAGCACTATTAACGTTAGTACTAAGGTAGTTCGATGTGCACAACCAAAAGCTTGTACCACTAATGTGTGGAGGAGGCTATGTTCATTCCACTGTACTCGTTCAAAAAAGTGTTCGTACCAAAGTTGTTTCTTCTTGGTAACAGTGCTATCAAACACACTCTTGACTCCGAATCGCACGAAAGCTGTAACTTGTTCGAGGATCACAAGAGGTTCCACCAGGATACAACAGAACAGCGGGGAGTGTTGGAGAAGCTGAGGCTCTGAGGAACCGGTTGGCGGAGCATTGCCATCGTCTGACACTTCAGGACCACATAGCCCGACATTTGCAATATCTCCAACATGATTGCAAGTGTCAGTCAATTCTGCCACTCCTCCCTCGACACTGCCGTCACCTGACAACAAATGCAACCACTCATTCTCTCCCATGGCACTAGGGATCTCGATGGTCTGAGTGGAGCCCGTCAACTACGTATACTAACAAGGAAAGTTCCAAGACATCGTTTACCTTTTCAAATGTAAGGAGAATGGAACCACCTTCTGGGTTGGAAACAGCTTGACGACTCAAGGCTTGGATTATGATAAGCTGCAGCTTGTTCCCTCAGGGCACAACTCGCAGTTTGAACTGGCGACATCGTGAATCTTGACCCGTAACAGACCCTCCGCACGCTTCTTCGTTAGGGCTTCCAATAGATCCACTTCCCGTTGAAGTATCCAATAGACGCGGCATGTTAGAAGGGGCAAAACTAGAACTAATAGGAGACCAACGAAGAAGACGAAGAGTCAAGGGCAGCTTGGCACCGTTCGCATTCCTCTGAGTCGTACTCGTCTTCAAGGTAAGTAAACATGGATATCGAAATTGGCAACACTGTCCCAATAAACCATAAGTCTAGTAGGAAATCGCAGTTCCACTGGAAACTACCTTATCCTCGTCACAATTTAGAGCATGATGGTCGAATACATAATAATTGACACTAACAGGAGCACCGGCCTCAGAGTCATCAGAGACACCAGCCTCGTTGCTCATCTTCTTATCAACGAGTGTACTGGCTGGGAAAACCTATATTGGAGGATCCCGAGGAGGAAGACACGAAAAGAGGCTCTACTTCCACGCAGGGAGTATAGAAGAAAGAGGGGCAGGGATGGATTACTCAACCACCCAGTCTCTCCAGATGTCATTGCCATTGAGATTCAACACCTAACCACGAGTTGTGGGCATCGGCAACAATAGAGAGTGGTGCCATGATCATCCCCAAATTCGTTCAGTTCTGGATGCAATACCTCAAGAGACTTCCATAAGGGGAAACTTGAGTCAAAGCAGCAGCACCATCTCAAGGACCAATTGAAACATTGCCCAGAGCCATCCATTGAGTAGCAGCAAGGCATCTTCCTCGTTCTGATAGTAAACAAAGATTCTGGATTTCCCTGGTCGCTTCCTGCCCTGGTCGCACTTGGACTGTCACCCCCAACAGTCAAAACAGCCATTGTGCACCAAGACAACTACCTTTGATCCGTCTCTCCACCAAGCCATCTGTTGTCTGAAGAATATTGCTCAAGAACAACAACACTGGTCAACGTCGATGATGAGAGGTCGTGTCACTTCGGGGCCGTCTTCAAACGCTAATCGATTCCGATTGCTCTCTGGCAAAGTGTGAAAAGCAATCCTAACGTTCGCAAATCGGAAGTACAGTGGCGAGGTGCATACAATGTAGTAGTAGCAATCCTCCTACGTGGTACTATTGTATGAACTTGTTGTTCTTCAAATAGCCCAAGTCTTGCTGGTTCCAATACCGATGCGCCATACTATGCTTCTACTTGCTGTATGGATGGTGCGTTTCATATCCAAAAGACCGAGGAGCATGTTGTGTGGATCATTCAACAAGCATGGGAATGGCAGCTGCTGGAGCAACGCGTTGATAGTCCTTTTCGTACGAAGTACTCTAGTACTAGTAGTCGCTATCTGGGTGTTTCCGCCTCTCCCCCGTCGTGCGTAGTACTGTGCGACGTCGTCACAGACAGACGTATCCACGCATCATGCGGCGTCGCCTCTTCTGTAGTGGCGAGAAGCACGGTGGTGTTATTATTAGAGTCAAACATCGGAAGTCACCCTATGTGCGGCAAGATTGAAATTCACTAAATGTAGCGGTCTCGGGGGAATCAATTCTGATCACTTCGGTGGAAAGTCCGTGATCCTGTATAAGTTTTCGCGTTTGTGGTGTGATGATTGGAGTCGCATCGTAGCGGGATGCCACGAAAGGCACGTATGACCACCTTGCACGCGTGACTGGGGCATTATGGTGGTGCACCTTGAACCATCGTACCGGATTGGGACGTTGCATATAATCCTTCTTCCCAAAACTGGTTAACCCCTACGACGGGGCTGTCTCGACCATCTCACAAGGGCGCCACAAGGGGTATTTTCCTCTATAAGTGGTAGGAATGTTAGGACATCGAATGAGACATGCTACTTTGAGAAATCTGGTAGGTGGACGAGCACAACTATGCCAACAAATAGAAAGAAAGCCACAAGGAAATTCCACTCAGGGAGCATATTGCACGCCTTGCGAAGTGATAATGGTATTTATTATGTGGTTGCCCGTTGGTGCTTTTTCTCTTTGGGCAGGAGGACACGAGTTCGCAAAATAGGTTGTTGGTGCATGCATGAGCACATACAACAAAGGAAGGCCATTTTGGGAGTTCACCGGATTGGAAGTGACAATTCAGACAACCAAGAGGTAGAAAAAGATCAACAACAACAACAACACAAACAACACAAACGAAATTCATGAACAAACATTGCAACATGGCGTCCGTAGCAACCACGCCTCTTTCCTTCTACTGGAGTACACTACAATCCCGTTTACAACCGACTACTACTACTAGCAACATGGCATCGTCTGGTGGATTACGCAAGAATGCGCATGCAACAAAACAACATACAACCACTGCTACCAGAAACACGTGTAGAGTGCAAAGCAAAGACCTGAACTCACTTGGAAAGGATATTTGGATTGTAGATGACAACGCCAAGAGTCACTGCCGTGTTCAGGACACGTTTCGACTGGAGAGCAGCTTGTACCAGAGTGTAGGCTCCGGTAGAACTGCCTCTCCGTCCTTGTCCAGTACGGCAGCGCCTGTTACTCCCTTTTCCCCGGAACAATGGGATCGTCGAAAAGACCAAGTGATTGGATTTGCCAACGCCAAGAAAGACCGATGGGGCTGCTCCTCCAACAGTCCCCCTTCGGCGTCTCCCAAGGTTGTCTCACATCCCAACAGCACTTCCAACACTTCCAAATCCACGTCTGCGTCCAAGTCCCCTTCAGGGGGTGCAAATAACCCGTCTCACAACACCACGCAACAATTGCATGGTTCCTGGCCGTGTCGACCCGCGAAGATTGTTCCTCTTCCATTCGGCAATTCGCCCAATCGACACACCATGCAAGACAAGCGCAATCGATCCGATGGTAGTCTTACCCTGGTAGTTCCCAGACGCCGAGAAAGTGTCGACACCACAGGATTGATGACGGCAGATGTGCAACTTACCAAGCCTGTAAGAAGGATCAGTGATGGTAGCAATTGCTCCGGTTCATCGTCAGTCAAAGGGGACACCATTCCGACTTCTGCCATTCGGCGTTCTTCCTCTTCCAATGGGGCGGACAGTGTGCAAGAACACCTAGAGGCTACTCTGGAGTTTGAAGATGAAGGTGATTGCGAGGAAGAGTCAGTTTCGCAGAAACAATCCTTGGCAGCCAATCGGTCCGCGGATTCCACCTTGGACGATCTAGAGGACTCGGATCTCGAAGATGCTGACAATGATGACGATGATTGCGACAGTGACCTTCTGGTGGACTTGACCGATCATCACAAAACCAAGACGCGACAAGGCAGCCTATCGATTGACCCTCGACCGTCCTTGCCTACGTTAGAGGAAGAATCAGTTCAGTCGCCCAAACTCGATCACACCGGTCCCCTGTCATCACCCTCTACACATGTCCCTGGAGATTGTGCCATGAAGATGCCACTACGCCGGGAAAGTGCACCCATAGAAACATCTTCCTTGGATGATATATTTCTGGTGGACCTCAGCAACTCGGATAGAAAACAGGGGCGTGACTTTACGCGCAGTAGCAGTGGAGATTCCCTCATCAATATGGACGAAGAAACAAAACAAACACTCTTTCGAAGACCACCTACCCGTACGGATAGTAGAGAATTGGCGTTGGATCGTCGTTATGAACGTCGACATGCCATGATGGCTCAAGTGGTTGAAGATGGGTTGGCCTGTATTTTGCCGGGTGCCTCTCTCCCACCGCTCATTGGTACCGTGCCTAACGCGTCTCCTCGTACCAAGGCCAAAATGGCGGCTCTGCAAGCTATTCAAACCGTGCATACATCCACCATTATGCCCTCGTCCACTGGTTCCGACGTGAATTCTGCTCCTCCTGTGCCGTTTTAATTCTGGATTATGGGTGTTTGGCTGACTGGAAGATGATCATGGTATATGTTACATTGCTGTTTTCGGAGCTTTCGTGGCTCTGGTGCACTTCCTGTGATATTGTCCCGGGTTTTCATGTTCAGTGCACACCGCTCTCCACTCTCCATTCACGACCGTGGGTTTGTTCGTTGGGGACATTTTCTAACACCATAGCACAAGGTTATAGACGGAGTTTCATACAGGGGGAAATACTCGAACATTACAGTACCTACAAACATTAGAAGTCTCGCCTATACAAATGTATTGCTAGTAGTTGATGGAATACTGCAGTGACAACAGCACAAATGACATCAAGCTAGCTACGGTAGTTTGTTTGGTTTCCAAAACTCCTTCCTTTTCCGCGAATGTATGTGACTGGTACGACCCCATGATGTGTGCGTGCTACGAGGGCAAGATGATTGGGAGGGAAAATCTGATTTTCCTCATCGAGGCACTCGCATCGTAGTACCTCGTACACAACCACAGCAACTCTCAGCAGACAAGGACAACAAAAATAATGGTTGCGGAATACCCACCAGAACTGCGTGGTATTTTTGGACCCAAAGGCGACAGTTTGGAATGGTTGGATCACACTTCGGACTTTCCCAACGGCGTGCCTCGCTTCGAAACAAGAGCCGAGTGTTTGGCGTTTATGAAGGATTACAACAGCAAGCATGGAGGCTCCAATCCGGACTTTCCTCACCTCCAACACATTTTCACAACACTTATTACTTGGGAACAGATTGAGAAAATTCTACTTCCTGCCATTCACAAAGCTCGCAAGGAGGCCAGCTTTGCCGGCAAGGTTGCACCTGATTACGGAGAACAACCAGATGACTCTTCGGCCAACGTTTACGAACAATCCAATGCGAAGGAAGTCGTTGATGCCATCAACTTTAGGCTTGATCAGCCTTTTCATAAGTGCACCACATCCGCCAGTGTTCTCAATACTATGAAGTATCTCTTCTTTCACATGAAATGTGGCATCTATGTTATGATACGCAACGGTAAAGTGCGCATCTTTTGCCCATTCACCAATTCCGAGTACCGAAACTCCTGGAACAACGCACTTACTCTGGAAGGGGATGGCTCTCTCAGTACATACTATTCCAAAAAGGCGGGGCTCTATCGTGAAGAAAACATCGAACCCGATATGTCGAAGTGGTGGGCCAATGGGAACATTATTTGCAATGAACTTTCCAAAGACCACGACACTTCGAAGTTGCAACATTGGGGAGACCAATTTTTGAGTCCGCTACGGGATGCTTTAGCTGAAGCTTGCAATCAGCGTCAAATTCCAGACTGTGAATTTTTTTTGAACAAACGAGATTATCCGCAACTCAAAGTCAATGTACCACGGGGGGTTCCGGTCGAGCCGTATGGTTTCATCTTTGATAAGGATGATCGTGACCCAGATCAAGATGTGGAGCTGGTGGAAGAACATAAATTCAAAACATATGCTCCCATTGTTAGTTTCTATGCGGCAGCGGAAGATCGATTCACGGATATTCCTTGGCCAAGCTCCGAAGATTGGGAAGGAGCCTGTGGTTTGGTCTTTCCCCAAACCTTTATTTCTTTTGAAAAGGACGAAGAAGGCCTACCAGCCTTTGGAAATCCTCGTGACTTGTTTACGGAGTCCAACCTTCGAAAGTTCGAACGAGGTTGGAATGAGAATAGAGTCAAGACCGCATTCTTTCGTGGGACTGCCACAGGAGGGGGGACCACTCTAGACAACAACCAACGACTCAAAGTGGCCCACTTGAGTTATTTGTGGAAGGATGATCCAGAGAAAGGTGGCAGTGAACCTTTTCTGAATGCCGCCATTGTCGGTTGGAACCTTCGTGACAAAAAAACTGCCGAACATCCAATGACCTTTTTGCGATCCAAGGAGTTCGGTTTCACTGCAGGAAAGCACCATTTCACACCTATCTACGAACAAAGTATGTATAAATATCTTGTTTATGTGGATGGACACTGTGCTGCCTGTAGGTACGGCTTCATGATGCGATTGGGAAGTGTCATCTTGAAGGTTGCTCCACGACAAGTTGCTGATCGCATGTGGTACTTCCCACTCCTACAACCTTGGGTCGACCACGTTCCTGTCAAAGCTGACTTGAGTGATCTGGAAGAAAAGATCCGCTGGTGTCGTGAACATGACGACGAGTGTCAGCAAATTGCCAAGAATTGTATGGAATTTTATGAAAAGTACGTTGCTCGCAGTGCCTTGCTGGATTACATCGAAATGGTAACAAAACATATTGCCAAACGCCACATAGAGCCTCCTCGATGGTGGGCTAACCCACCCATGCCATCTGAACCACCAGTGCTCCGAAAGCCTGATGACAAATGCTATGAAGATCGAGTGACTGGTCAATCGCGGCTCTGTAGCAGGTGTCAAAATGAAGCTGCTGTCGAAACTGCCGCGCTTGAGGAAACTCAAGCCAAGGTAGCCAACGCAAAGAAGAGTACACTCAATCGTAGGAAGGCATTACATGATCGGAGGAAACGTCAAGCAAAGGAAAAGTCCAAATAGTGTCCCAAAGAGCAAAGCAGTTGAGAGTATCAGGTATTGCACTGCACTAGCGACATGGTATGGCAACCCAAGTATTGACGTTGTTGTAGAGGCCGAAGTCTAATCCAATAGATATTAGTAACAGTCGGAGTCCAGGATACACCCTTTGTTTAATTGAATGTTTCCTGCCAGTTTGCAGGTCTGTCTTCAATGGCCCAGTGATGGTTCCGTCAAAGTGTGCGAAGATAGTAATAGCAGTTGGAGCAATGGATACTCCTTTTGTAAAAAAGTTTCCTGCCAGTTTGCAGATCATCAATGGACATCTCCCGGACATCATATGGCCAGATTTCTAGGTGCTCCTCGGCCGGACACTTTGACCGGATAAAGAGAGTTGTCCAGAATCATGGCTGCGTAGATGCTTATTTTACCAGAGGTTGACGTTGATTTCCAATGATCAAAATATAATGATGTGTACTTCTGCCGGTCAGAGTGGCCGGTAGAGTCTGTGATTCGTTCTCCACAACATGTAGGGCTCTTGGACTCGTAGTTAGTAGTAGAGGCTTGAGGAGTTTCAAGGTACAGTAAACGCAGCGGAATTTTTGATACACTCAATGCCGGTGCTCAAGAGTGTGTGCTGTTTGTTCCAATGTGTAGTTTCATTTGCTTTATACTACATGCAACTACTAACGTAGACCTAACGAAGCACCATGAGTTCCACTCTCTAGAGAGACGTTACTAGTAGCCAATAGTACCAAGAACGTTGGTACTACTACATTCCCGAAAGAATTCGAGGTAGTACTCATGAGCTTCCAAAGCACGAGAAAGAGGGGTATTCACATAACAAAATGGGGAAATTGCAAAAACACTATCGAAAAAGCCACTTTTCAAAAAGCACCATTTAAACTTTCAACACCATTTAGGTCGGTACGTAGAAATGTCCCAGCACCATAATATATACATGACACAACACCATCGAGATTTTCCAATAAATCCATATACTTTACCAACACCATTTATCGTTTTCCTATTCGTTATCCACTTTTCTAATTGAATTAATGTAGTCATAAGCCAACACCATTTATCATTTCCTTATTGAAATGACGGTCTCCCACCGCCCCTACCATTAGCACATGGCAGCACAGACGACAACAGCATTAACAACTCAAATACCCCCTGCATAATCGTTACCACTCCCATGTCTGCTAAAAAAGCCAATTTTTTGGATGACCCTAGGTTCAGTATTCCCTATAAGGTTAGCAAAGCTGACCTCGTCAACACTTTCTTGACTGACAACTCATAGTACTTGTTGTCTGACAATTTGATTGTTGACCATTCAACAGTGTATGTTGGACTGTGTCTGCAATGAAGAATGGGATGACAGAGTTGTCATCAGTAGCACAGTTTCTGCCAAGATTCTAGAGCAACATGTTAGTACTGACCTTTCAAAGAAGACCCAACCCAAGAAGTACAAGGAATCATTCCAGAGTACATATGCTTTTGATGACAGGCAAACCACAGTTGTCATTCCCCAAATTCAAAATTCTCATTTCGTCATGCTGCTGATCTAGTTTAGCATGGGACAAACAACAGTGTATCCAAGGAAGGAGGAAGGAGGGGCTCCTGCTCAACAGTTTTGGCTACAACAATATAGTGTGCTACGATTCGTTACCAAGACAGCACCTTCATGCCACCCGAAAAACAACAAAAGCAATGGCCAGTATGCATGACATGGTTGACGAGCTATTGTGGAATTTCCACAAATTTGTCCTTTTCTACCTGGTGGGTGTGAAACGCAACCAATTAGAAAAAAGTGCTGAAGCTTCTTTTGGATTAGTAAAATCCCTACTGAGGTTTGAAGAGAAGACACCAAAGCAGACAAACTCATATGACTGTGGTTTATTTGCTGCCATGGTGGTAGTTCATCTTGCATGTGGACAGCCAGTTACAGAAACCATATCTGCAGGCACTGAGAATTGTAAATCCTGGAACATATGTAAACTGGGAAACATCCAAACCTCCTGGCTGTCCTAGATTGAAGCGTATTAGAGCGAGGACCAAGTTTGCGGATCCACTGAAAGAGTCTCCCATCACTTGCTCTAAATGTGGCAAACGAGGTCACAACAAAACTACTTGTATTCAAAGGGCTTTCTTCTACAACCCGCAACTGCCAGATTTATCTTAAACTACTAGGGACTTCATTGACCTTCTTATATTGGTTTTGTTGCCGCTGTCATTTAAATAAGGTAATGATAAATGGTGTTGGCAAAGTATGGATTCATTGGGAAAAGTTCGATGGTGTCGTGGAATTCCTACATGGTGCTGAATATTTTTCTACGCAAAACCTTATATGGTGTTGCAAATTGGATGGTGTTTTTTGAAAAGTGGCATTTTCGATGGTGTTTTTGCAATTTCCCCTAACGAAATACCCACCACCCTAGTACTAAAAAATATCCTACACGACGTTACCCTGTGTGTTACAGTACTACCTAGGTAGCTCACGTATGGTGGCCTACGCACCACACAAAACGACGCGATGACGCGATGATGCGGCGCGGTACGACTACGAATATCCCAAAAAACACGTTCTTCGATGCACTAATGAAGTTTGGGTTTCTTCCTCCTCCAAACATACCACCTACCACTACTATTACAACACCAACAATAAAACATAAAGTAATGTGTTAGTATCCGGAAAATAGGTAGTAGTAGTACTGTCACTACTACTAGAAGAAACAAACAACTACTACTCGTACCGCTAGTACAAGTACTACTACTAATTTGGGTGTCCTCCTCCTCTTCAGTCGTCGATCTTAACCCACCATTCGTGTTGCCATGGTTACTAGTTGTATGACCATATACTATATGCCGAATCTGGTCGATCGCAGCTTGGTAGCTCAGACTACATCTTACCATTCTATGAAGAACTAGTACATCCAAAACACTTTTCTCCGATACTAGAAGCTTCTTGTTTTTTGTCTTCCTGTCTTCCTGTCTAGCTGGTTTCAATCATCTATCCAGGCCATACTTGTACTCACGCCAAAGAACCTCGCCGTGTTAAATGTCCTTGGCCACTTTGACAAGATAACTGGTGAGCGATTAATTTGATCGTCTTCCTCAGTCATTCTTCTTCCTGTTGTGCCACTACTACTTCTTGCTCTCATAGTTCTACCGGTAGCTCTCAAGTAGAAATAATTGGACTACATCATGTCGATACCTTCCCCTTTGTTTTCTTTGGTACAGCTTCTACATTGGACATAATTCATTTTGGTGTTGAATGACATTATAATTTGGGAGCGCAGCACAAGTTTCTTTTCATGCATTTCTACTAGACCAAACTGCAGGATGACTAGCGCTTTTCCTCTGGAAGACAAGCTCTTTTTGTTGCTGTTATTGTGGTGATGGTAGTAATATTTCTACTTGTTGTGGCGAGGGTACGGAAATGCTGCTAGCAGCACCAGTAGTAGTAATAGACGAGGACCCCAAACATCAATACTACAACACAATGGAATGCAAACTACACGTTATCTGAATGATATGTAGCTAGCAGTCACTAGTCTGTAGTTCTTATTGAAGAATAATGATCCATACTAATAAATCAGTGTATTCTGATTGAAAAAATTTGGCTTTGAATTTGTCCATTTGCTGTAAAACTACTTGATGACATCCAACGACGAGGATGCTTGTGCTTTGCTTTGTGGAAGTGATCCGCGGGAATCGATTCAAGAGTGACAAAAGCGGCATGGTGTAGTAGTATCGATTTGCTCCTCAAAAATTGGTATTGGACATGGGGGACGGGAACTAATAGAATGGTTTCTTCTGCTGCTAGGGACTTCCAGTCTACAGACGACGGCAGCCCTTGCACTTAACACGGTGGCATCGCAGTACGTACGATGTGGTAATTTTTGTACGGTAGGACAACTATTTGTCCGGCATCTTTTTTCTGAAACGCAAGTCATCGAATGGCCCAGTGATAGATTACATTGGAGTGTGACAAGATAGTAGTAATAACAGTTGTCGCTATAACAAGATTAGGCGTATCCACCGACGCAAGGACCACAGTAGTCCTTCTTGTAGTACATCAAGACATCGGAGTCGGACTCAGGCACGCAGAAAGTCTGGTATCCATCCTTGGCAGAGTAGTGACAAACGTGGACCAACTCATCGTTATCACCGCAAGGGTAATCTTCGGAGGAACAGAAGTGGTGGTCAGAACCACTTTGCGAACTAGGCTCATCAGCCATGACAACATCCGCAACCCTGGCGCGCAAATCATCGGCGGGCAATGCAACATTCTCTTCCAATTTTCTATCAGGTTCCCAATCCTCTGGGCACTTCGTCTCACAGTAAACCTTGAAACTGTATTGGATTACATCCTTGGTCAAATCGGAGGGAGGGTGGCAACACTCAGGAACTTCAGCACTGGTATTGTACGGCTGGCCAGCAATCCAGACATCGACAACCGTCAGAGCAACGTTATGCATGCAGTAGGCGGTATATTCGACATAAGAACTCTCCTCCAATTCAGTCACTTCATAGCACTCTGTCTCTCCAGTTTCGGACTCGTGATATTGCGTAAAGACGTTGGTAATAGTGCTCTCAAACACATTCTTGACTCCGAATCGCACGAAAGTTGTACCTTGTTCGAGGATCACAAGAGGGACCTCGGGGTATGGGTCCACCATGTCACCAGGATACAACAGAACGATGTCCTCAGGACACTGTGGAGGAGCGGGGGCAGATGTCGGAGAAGCTGTAGGCTCCGAGGTACCGGTTGGCGGAGCATTGCCATCGTCTGAAACTTCAGGACCACATAGCCCGACATTTGCAATAGCTCCTACACCATTGAAAGTGACAGTCAATTCCGTCACTCCTTCAACGCTGCCTTCGCCTGACAACAAATGCAACAACTCATTCTCTCCCATGGCAGGGATCTCGATGGTCTGGGTGGAGCCGTCCTCCTTCACAAAAGCGACTGATCCCCCGTCAACTACGTTGAAAAAGGAGAGTTCCAAAACATCATTGGCCTTCTCAAACGAAAAGACAATAGAACCACCCTCTGGATTGGAAATAGCTTGAGGCTTGTTCGAAGCTTGAATGATCAGCACGTTGTCCAAGCTGCAGCTCGTTCCGTCAGCGCACAACTCGCAATTGGAATCAGCACCGCCGGATCCCATACCAGACCCTCCACAAGCTTCGTTGGGGCTTCCAAAACTGCCCTTCTCCTTGGAAGTATCCATGAGACGCGGCATGTCGGAAGGAGTGAAGCCACTACCGTCACTTCCGAAGGCGCTCACCGAAATGCCAAGATCCTTCCAGGTGTTCTTGTTCACAAACTTGCTGTTGCCATTGCTGTCCTCAAAATCGAGATCGAAATAAGCACATTCATCGGAATGGTCACACTTGGGTTCACAAACAACTTCAAAGGAGTACGAAACCATTGATGTGGAGCTTGCATCAGCTGCTTGGCACATCTCGCATTCCTCCGAATCGTAGTCATCACCAACGTAAACGTTGATGTCAAGTTTAGCAATACCATCCCAGCACACCAAAGTATATGACATTGAAGCACCGCCTGGTACCACCTTGTTGTCATCACAGTTATAACTGGAAAGCGAGGATTGATAGTACACATTCACAGCCCCAACATCAGAATCATCCCACAACTGGGAAATAACAACTGAAACCGTTTCGTTTTTCATACTCTTCACAGACAAAGCACCCTCTGGGAAATCCACGTTAGCCCCAGTTGTCTCAACCAGTTCAGGAACGGCTTCAACACATACAGTAGGGACAGGCGCAGCAGTGTTGCCCGAGGAAGGTCCAGCGGAAGGTCCAGAAGTGGCTCCAGCGGTAGGTCCAGCGGTAGGTCCAGCGGTAGGTCCAGCGGTAGGTCCAGCGGTAGGTCCAGCGGTAGGTCCAGCG
>WXVQ01000298.1:0-20466 GCA_013372465.1 Nitzschia sp. Nitz4 | reverse complement strand
ACCGTCTTGGCTGATGCCATCATGGGAATGGATGTTGCTGACCTTCGTGCTGTGGATGAGGTCATGCTCAAGGTTGACGGAACCCCCAACAAGACCAACGTGGGAGCCAATGCCATCCTCGAAAGTGAGTATTTTTTGTCTATTGTTGGGTTTGTCTAGTATACCTCTACCTTGTTTTCTTGGCGGAAAGGAGATAGATATCCCATGGAAAGCAATGGTTTGCTATTGCTTGCTTGGTCGCACCATGACCTCATCCAATGGTCATAATAGAACAATGTAGAAACATGGTTGGGTTGCCATGCTTACTACTACTACTAACGTTAGTATTTTCTATAATAATACGAGGATACCTTCCCTGGGAGACTCGAGATGTGGTGATTGAAGTGCCAATCTACTTCCGGTAGCATGCCTTGTTGCTGCTAGGTAATCGTACCAGTAGTAGAATAGCACCACACTGCTAGAACCCCAAGGAATGACACGAGTCTCAAGGTCTCCCTAGGCCGCGGATATCCGATGGAGTCCTACAAAGAATTGAGCACAACTCTTGCACTTGCCACCCGTGGCGACCTTGCGAGCACAATCGGTGCAAAAGCAGGCATGGCCACAAGGCTCACATTCGTAGGTGGCAGGACCCGTGCCGCATTTGAGACACAATCCGGCACTGGCAAAGTTGACCTTTTCCGTGGGGTTGGAAGGTGGAGACTGTGTTTCTTGTGGATTTCCGTCGTTGGGTTGTTCTGACATTGTGGAAGGTTGTTGGACTTTTTGTTCTGTTTTCGTCTACTGGTAGTGGTTGTTGTTAATGATAATGTTGCTTGTTGGTTTGTTTTGTCTTGTGTGTGTGAATACCTGAGTTGTACAGTATATTATGAGTACGAGTACGGTGACAACAACAACAACGAGCTACTTCCAGTGTTCTCTATGGACTTCCGAGCGATCGTATTCGATCTTTCTCGACTGCTGATGACAGATCCAAGACTGCACGTTCGATTGCGTAGGCATAGTACGGAACTCGATGGGAAGTGGTGGTTGTCCCGAGGAATTTGTGACATCTCCGCTTCGTGTTGTGATTTGTACGAATGTACGAACGACGGAGGCATGGCAGAACTTTTTTTGAATGTTGGTATTGTTTGTGTGTGACAGTTCGGAGACGTAACTACGTCACAATGCGACAGTGGGAACAAACGGCTAGAAAAGTTCCGATCGCGGCAGCCTGAATGTATTTTGCTACAGTCATGAAGATAAGATAACAACTCGCGTGCTTTGTGCATTGCTCCTTGTGTCCCTAAGTTGGTCGTCCTGTACAAGAGCCAAAGCTTGTGTTTTATATTCGTGCATTATTCTTGCTGTGGTTGTTGCTGCTTCTGTTGATACCGTTACGAGTACTGTACAACAAAAGACAAGAACAGACCTATCACAAGCACAGTACTGCTGCTGCACTCATCCACGCAAACAAGAACAACATCAACAAGAACAACTCCAAACAACAATACCATGTCTAGAGCCACAGCCACAGGAGGCAAACCTCCCCTCTACAAAATAGTAATGCTAGGAGACTCTGGCGTAGGAAAGACGTCGTTGGTAGCTCGACTGACAAACCCCGAGCGGCCTCTAAACCACGACATTTCTGCCACCATGGGCATTGAGTTCGACACGCAAATGCTAGACACGCCACAAGGCAAGGTGAAGGCTCAGATCTGGGATACAGCGGGCCAGGAGCGCTTTGCTCGAGTCCTCTTGCCGACTTACTTCCGGAAGGCCAAGGGTGTCATTCTCGTCTACGACATCACCAACGCCAAGTCCTTCGAGAGTCTCTCGGAGCGCTGGATGGCGCAGCTCAACGACCACGCCAGTGCCGACGACATGGCCAAACTCCTCGTGGGAAACAAGGCTGATCTGGAAGCTTCGCGAGAAGTCACCAAGGAAAAGGCGCAGCTCTTTTGCCAAGAATACGGAATGGAAATGTTGGAGACTTCTGCCAAGAGCGGACAGAACGTCTTGCAGGCCTTTGAGAAGCTCATTGGAATTGTCCACGACCGTGCGCTTGCGGCCTCCAAGAACAAGGCGGGCATTAAGGGAATCAACACTCCTGCGCCTCAGCCAACTGTCAAGTTGGATGAGAATGCTTCGGGAGACGCCACAGCCGATGCCTGCGGTTGTTAGATTCA
This sequence comes from Nitzschia sp. Nitz4, assembly GCA_013372465.1. NCBI lineage: Eukaryota > Bacillariophyta > Bacillariophyceae > Bacillariales > Bacillariaceae > Nitzschia > Nitzschia sp. Nitz4. The sequence continues at coordinate 18,298 of WXVQ01000298.1, read as the reverse complement.
TTCATCACCATCACCCTTAATACCTACCTGCCTGTAGTGTCGTTGTGTGTGCTTGTGTGTCAACACTTACTAGTTATTCTTTTTCCTACCTACTGGTAGTACTAGTAGTACCGGTACTAGTAGTAGTACTGTTGTGTCGTTCTTCCTGCAGTTGTGGAAGGTCGTTGTAGCAACCATCTCAGACTACCTATCGGTAGCCCTAGTACATACTCGTACCATTGTGATGACAAGTGATTAGAGTAGAAATTCGTCTAGGGTTTCAAACTGGGTGCGTCGGACCCGCCATCGAAAGTCTTCGTCGCGGAGTCCACTCTCAAAGGCTACATCCACCAAACAAAACTCTCCTCGTTCTCGTAACGATCCAGGCAATATCACTCGCATCGCTGGTCCTTTGGGCAACTCCATGGGACGGACCGATTCTCCTTTCGAATTGCGTCCGGCCGCTATTTCCAACAAGACGTGTTCTTGGACCATGGGCCGGGCGCAAAAGGCTTCATGTTCCGTCGGCCATGGAGGATCAAACGATTCTTCCTCTTCTTCCTCATCCAACATCAGCAACATGCCTGGATCCATAGCATTCAATGACGGGTGGCTTTGTTGACTCGCATTGCTTTGACTGTGATGCATGCTACGGGTCGCAGCATCGTTTTCCAAATGATGAAAGTGAGTTACCAAAATACTCTGGAATCGTTTTGTTTTGAGTAGATTGGTAATTTGTGCATGGGTCGGGAGTGTATCGGAAACGGAGGATAGGGAAGGTGCCAATTCGACCAATTCTTGCAAGTGTTCACAAAATTCCGATCTGCAATATGCATGTTTAGTAGGAGTGTTTGCACCCGTGATTGTGTGAAGTAGAGGAGTAGGTGCAACAGGCAATAAACAGGTATGTGTGAGTTGGTTGTGAGTTGGTTGGTCTTGACCAAGGAGAGAACCTGCAAGTGGAACGTACCCATACTCCTTGGCTCGTTCATCAAAGGTGGCACTGGTCAAGGGAGGCATGTTGTTGTGTCCCGATGCACTGGTATTTCCATCTTCCTGCGTAAAAGATTCACTGGCATCTTCGGGGATACTCGACGTAACAGAGTCATCATCATCATCATCATCGTCGTCGTCCTCCAAGGGCGGCGGTTGTTGTTGCAATCGTTGGGCATCCAAATAGAGCAATCCGGCACATCCCAAACCTGGACTGAGAGGCATCCAGTGTTGATGGATATTTCTGGAATTGGGCGTGAGACGTCGTTCGCGGGTATAGGAAATTCCTCCCGAAGCAGTGGAAGTGATGGTGGTGAGTGGATCCGACTTGCCCGGGACGAAGACGACGCGACAGACAATGGATTCGAGTTGGGAAAGAGCTGCAGTGACCAATCCTTCCAAAGCAGCCGTTTCTTCACGAGTTCGTTTGGATGGATATTGTTGTGAAGAGGTTGGATGTGTCGCCCGACTATTGGAGTGGCCACCATGGTTTCCAGAAGCATGTTTGGCATGGGTGGAGGATGCATGTCTGGAAGTGGAGGAAGCAGCACGTCCCTGACCTGAGAGGTGGGAGGAAGCGTACTGCTGTGGAACATAGGTGGGATATGGCTGCGAAGAGGACGAAGAAGGTTGATGGTAAGTGTTCGAGTGAGAGCGTTGTGTACAAGGCGGCGTGTGATGGCGGGCCATGTGTCTGCGCCGTTGCCTCCCTTGGTAGTACTTGCGCAAATCGTCCTCTTGGCAAAAGGGACCGCAGGCAATACACAAGTCGACGTGACGGAGGGGATTGTCGGGGTTGGAAGAAGCCAGGGCGGTCTCGGCCAAGGCGGACGCCGATTCCAAATCAATGTCTGCCACTACGAGAATCCGCATGGTAGGCGGTTCATCCACCGAAGGAGGATCTGAAAAGAGAGACGCGGGCATGTGCGGAAGTTGGAGACTGGCGAGTTCCTTGTCTCGATCTTGCTGCTGCGAGAGTTCCATGGCAGCAGCAGCAGCTGTCGCCTTTTTGCGTTTGGAAACACGGCGACTCGACAGTCTGCGATCACTGCTGTTGCTACTGCGCCGACTGTGAGTGCCAACGGATCGAGGCAGAGACCCCTCTGACGCTGTGCGTTCCCGGAGGCCTTGAACGAACTCTTCCATGGTTGTTTTCTTGGTGTTGGTTGCTTGTGTTACTCGTAGTTGCCCACAACAAGTCAACAACAACTACAACAACTACAACAACAACTACTAGCACTACTAGCACTACTACCACCAAACGGACCAGGTACTACCGTACTACTTCTCGTACAGAGAAGACTTGCTCTTGGAGGATGATGTGCACAAAAAGAGCACAAGCACAAAAACCATTTAAGGCACAAGACAGCTTCTTGTGTCTCTTTCTTCGTCGCCGAGTGGTGCCGCCACCCATCATCATTGCGTCCGTCATTTGTACGTCTGGGTGGTACATGATAACATGATGATAACATGATAACATGATACATCAATGGATCGAGTGTGTCGCGGTTGAACTTTTGGATCGTCCCAGGAAGAACCATCAACGCCAGGATGGTGTCGAGTGCTATACAGTACGTGCAACAAATCACAAAAGACAGTACAAACGAAACAAAAGTTCCCTTGAAACATGCAAGAAATTAAGGTGTTATACCTATCTAGGAATCGGTACACTATTCCTCGTTACCCAACTCAAAAACCTCCTCTACCATCATCACTCGTAGTTCAAAGAACTCGCGTACCTAGTACAGGACAGAATAGGTCCATGACAAGTAGGTACGGTACTTCTTGTACTCCTCCTTGGTCAATTGCAGCCAAACCTTGGTCACCGTTTCTTCTTCAAACCTCAAGTGATCGTGAAGCTCCTGGACATAACGTTCCAAATATGGTTGCGCCGCCTCACAAACGGTTTCATCGGCTCCAGAAGTGAACGCTTGGCGAATCACTTCCACAGTTCCCAAATCATTGTGTTGATTAAAGAGTTCAATAAAGCGTTCCTTCTCTCCCTTGCCAGCATCCAAAAAGTACAAAAAGAGCTGGGTGTTTTCAAACTCCGAATGGGAATCAATCTTCTTGACCAATTTGTCAAAGGCAGCCTTTTGTTTCTTGGCATCCGTCATTTCCAACATATCCTTGGCTTGGTTGCGGTATCGTCGATGAACCCACAACCAGTTGGCCACACGGCGTTTGTTGGGATGCAACGATGCATGGGTGGGCCAGAAGGAACGGTGCTCCATGCGTTGGACAGCAGCCAACAGTTTGGCTTCATCTGCGGCTTCTTCGTCCGTGACACTCACGCCGTTGGCAGCCAAGTAGGCCTTGTAATCTGAACCGTAGGTGGACGTGACAGAACTTATATCCTCGACGGCCTCTTCCCACTCGAGCACATAGGAAAGAGTCAACGAAGCAGGAAGTTCCTTGGCCTCGGCTGCATCCGTGCTCACAGCTGACATGAGAAAGCAAACACTGGCAAGGAGTACTACTACCACTTGTGCCCACAAGGATGATCGGCGGAAAACAAATGTCATGGTTCTTCTGATTCTCGCTGGTGGTGGGTGCTCTGGTAGTGGTGTGTGTGTGTGTGTGTGTGTGTGTGTCAAGAGTAGAGTTATATGATGAGATCCCTTTTTGGATCTTGCGGTTTTGGTGTTCGCTGAGGAGCTGTGATGAAATCTGTGTGACCATGTACGGACCGTCTGTCTGTTGCTCGACAACCGTGACCACAACCAGCATGGAACAAAAATAATCAAGTCCTATCTGTTTACGTATTCTTTTGTTTGTTTACAACCAACTACAAGTGCTATAACTCCCCGCTTGTTGGAATCACTTGTGGAAATGACGACATCTAGGCATGCAACACTTCGTCTTCTTCCGAAGCTCCCCCATTGGAAACGTTGTTCTTGGAGTCGTCATCCGATCCCTTGGCGGAGTCTTCTTCCATCACAAAGATGAGCTTGTACAACAAGGCAGCAACACCTCCACTGTTGGTGTCATGGATGCGCATAGACAATGAACCAGCGGGAAAAGTGAGAAACACAACCCTGCGGCAACAAATAATAATCATCGACCGTTGGAAGCAGGCAGCAACACTTACCCTACAAACGGAGCCGTGTAATAGACCCACCACCCATCGACACCAACCTTCTCTCCAGCCAAAATCACAACAAAATGAGGTCCAAACGAACGAGCAGGGTTGATTCCACATCCAGTGTATGGGATACAAACCAAGTGAGCCAACAACACAGCCCAGCCAATAGCAATGGGAGCAATGTTGCTGGCAATACTGGCCTTGTTCACTGCTGTCATGCATACAGTCCAAACCAGCAAAAAGGTTCCCATGAATTCAATCATAAATGCAGATCCAAGAGGGAGGTCCTCTGTGACGGCGTTGGAACCCAAAAGAAATGGGGGAGCTGTGGTTTGGTAACCAAACATTCAGTTAGTACTACCCATTCATCAGTGTGACAACACGAACCATTCATGATCTTCGACAAAACTACCTAGGTAGTACGACACTCACCATCTTGGCTGTCCCGAAGAGATTGATCCGCCATGCATCCCCAAACCAAGAGAGCTCCAGCCACAGCACCCACAAATTGAGTCACTATGTAGGCTCCAGCCTCCACGGGTTGGATTTCCCCAATCAAACAGAGAGAAGTCGTGACAGCAGGATTGATGTGACCACCTGAGAAACGAAAAAGACGAGAGTGAGATTCTTTCCTGCCTCCAAGCAAAGGGAGAGTATTGTGTTCTTGTTGTAGAACAAAGTGCTTACCCGAAACAGGAGCAATGGTGTAGGCAAGAACGGCAATTCCTGTGCCAAACGCCAAGGCAGTAGCAATGAGAAAGCTGGCCATGGTCCCTCCACTGGCGCTCAATGCATCGATAGCCTAGTAGCAGTTGAGATTGTAGCAAAATGGCACGGCGTTGGTGAGAAGGGGGTATGCGTCGTTAGAAAATGTACAGCGACGATAGAATACGTACCTGAGAGGAAACTGCCGTTCCACAGCCCACAAAGACAAAGAGTGTCATGGCGACAAACTCAGCGGCAAGCTTTTGATGGAGAGCGTATGGCATGCTGGTAGTTGTCAGGTTTGAGATATCCAAGAAGAAGTGGTAGAGTTTTCGAAGTTCTTGCTTCTTTTTTTTGTGAGAAATTTCCTCTTGTGGGATTTCGATGCAAGCCAGATCTGTTGCAAGGAGATCTCGGAACCCAAGTGAAATCCTCGCGTCAAGAAGAAGAAGAGAGGGGAGCTGCAGAAGAGTGGTGGGCACCACCTTCGATCTCTGGTGGTACCACAACAAGGGCCATACGTTCAATGGAGTAGTTGGAACTTTCTTAAAGAATTTCGGTTTCTATTGAAGATTGGTCTGCGAAAAAGCGCTGCATACACTACTACACTGCCGGTACTGAGCTTGTAGTTAATACTGTAGTGACAAGTAGAATTCTCTAAGTGAGCAGCAACAACATGCAATGCAATGAGAATGTTGCATGAAGTTTGAGAGGGAATGCAGTATAAAAGATACTACAAGCGTAGTACGAGAAGTTGGTATTTAGTAGTAGGGCGGCCGTGACTTAAGTACAAGTGTATCACCATCGTCTTTTGGAACTTTCTTCATCATCAAGCTGCATTTAGTACAAGTTATCACAGGTTGAGTGCAGTCTTGCTTGCATTATCCCCAAGACAACAATAATAGCCACAACGTCATAATATCCTTTCGCGTTGTTCCTTCCTCTTCGTTCTGTCAACAAGAAGACACAATTGAGAAATAATTTGGATGGGGTGCATCCATCACTGGCTGCTTTCGAGTTACTATCGTTAGTAGATCGAAGTGGGAAATTTCAGTGCCGGGGCATATTGCCATTGCCAGTTTCAGAGTCTCTACAGCCCTTGCATTATTAGTCAGACATCCCGAACACGAGGGTTTCTATCCTCCTGGGCATGCTCGCTAGTCGTACCTACCTAGTAATACTGTACTAACTTGATAGTGTTTTTTTTGGTCACCTCCACCCACTAGTTGATGTTTCTCTGCTCCTACTCCTGGGATATCGACGACTGCCAGCACCCATTCCTCCTGGGCTAGAAGGTGGACATCCCGACCGCAAAGGTCAACGACTTCAGATGAAACTATTCCATCTTTCCTTTCGTGAAGATGGCTCTTGGTGGTCGCGATGGAACTAGGACGTATCAAGTAAGTGTTCTAACAGTAAAACCTCACAATCAATTATACTATGAACTGACGACCGCTCTTGTTCACATCCACTCAGGGACACTATGACAACTCATACCACGGAGGTAACAAGTCCCCGCATGCAGTCGTTCACATGGAATGCAGCAACACTGTCGGGGTGAAACATATACAATATCGAATCCATATAGACACATTCAAGAAAGTGAGAAGAGAATGGATACTCCTTAGGCATGGTGCATTTCCTCGTCAACTTCCTTGGGATCCTCTCCCTTGGCACCATCACTGCCTTCATGCTCAGCAGCTGGAGCGGCTTCGACAGCTGGCGTGGGTGTATCATCCCACTCCATGAAAATAAACTTGTACATCATTGCAGCCATGCCTCCACTATATTGGATACCACGAGACAAAAGGCATGAGTATACAGGACGACCTCCGCATTGCTGTGTCACAAGCTCGTTGGTGGTTACTTACCCAACAAATGGAGCAGTGTAGAAGACCCACCACCCATCGACGCCAACCTTTTCTCCGGCCAAAATGACAACAAAGTGAGGACCAAAGGAACGAGCGGGGTTGATACCGCATCCAGTAAAAGGCATGCAGAAGAAGTGAGCCAAGAGAACCGCCCAGCCCACGGCAATAGGACCGAGATTCTTAGCCATACTGGACTTGTGGACCACGGCCATGAGCATTGTGAATACCCACATGAAAGTGCCCATCATTTCCAGGACAAAAGCAGATCCATGAGGAAGATTCTCGGTTACAAAGTTAGAGCCCAAGAGGAATGGAGGAGCTGAGGGTTCGAGGAATTGGAAAGTCAGTTGCGGTTGTGCAGTACAGTGCCGATACTTCATTCAACCATCATGGCACTTACCATCATCTTGCATGTCTCTCAAGTATTCGTCGGCCATGCATCCCCAGACCAAGCATGCTCCGGCGACAGCTCCTAGCACCTGGGCGGCAATATAAGCACCAGCTTCCATGGGATCCATTTCTCCAATGAGAAGAAGAGAGGCGGTGACAGCGGGGTTCATGTGGGCACCTGTATTGCATTCAAGTCAAACAAAGGCATGAGTGTGAGCGAACATGTTCAATCTTTCAAATGGCAAGACTTCAAACGTACCCGACACTGGAGACACGGCATACCCAAGCACAGCAATGGCCGTTCCAAATGCCATTGCAGATGCAATAAGGAAGCTAGCCATGGTGCCACTGCTCATGTAAAACGTATCCAATGCCTATATTCGTCAAACACACAAAAAAGAAGCGGTCAGATGTCAAAAGATCTTGTTTACTTCCTATTCCAGGATCACACGCCGTACCTGAGTGGCAACGATAGTTCCACAGCCTACAAAGACGAACATCATCGTCGCGACAAACTCGGCCGCAAGCTTTTGGTGAAGAGTAAATACCATGTTGACTTGATTCAGTTGTTTGGGTTGTTGATGGGTTAGTGTTTGCTTTCTGTTCGAAAGATCTTTTATGGTCTCTTTTTGAGAACACTTGCAATGAGTTGCGAACTGTCAAACAACTCTTCGAAAGATCTCTCGGTTAGCAGCAATGACAGGGACGCTTCTGATCTCGAACGTGGGAGAGCCTTTCCAGACATACGTTAACACATTCTTTGGAAGACCAAAAAGGTGAGAGCCATATTGTTCTGACAGAAAGAATGCTTTTTGAGAACACATTCTGTCTCTTTTCAGCGTAGATGTTGACACTTGGGCACAAACAACGACAAGAGGTGGTTGATGGAACCGCCGAGCTGGAACGATTCATGACTCTCGACCTGGATTGTTTTTCCCCTCTCGCATAAGAATGATGTACCAACCCAGCACAAACGGTGACACCCTGTTGCCACACCTTCCGATTCCAACACGAATGAAAACCAGGTGTTCCCAAGCCAAACGTGCCGGGCTGCTGCTGGTTTACTACAAACTGTTGCCCATATTGTGGCAAGTGAAAGCATTACTACTGCTGACGACCATGACCTTCAGCATAACGATTTAAGAGAGACGCAACCGCCGAGTTTAGAATGTGGTTGTGCAAGAGAGAGACGCTTTCATGTGAATGGATAAGAGCACACACGTTTCAAGGATCACCAAATGATGACTGGAAGAATGTGACAATGCGAGCACTACATGTCGGTGTTCCGTGTTCCGCACTGACAACCGTGTAAGTGTCACTCTTTTGCTTGGCTACAAATTATTGCTCGGGCTCAACTTTCGAACACGAGTTGATTATGGAGGAATGTGCCAGGGTAAATCGACGCGTCTCTTTGGATTCCTCTTGTACTCGTCTTACGACCGACTCTCTCTTTGTGTTGCAAAGCCATTCCTCCGTTGCCACGACTTCATACAAGTTTGCCGCCGACCTCCTTGACCCATACGAATCGCATGACTCACGACTGCCTCATCACTCATCACTCACTCTCATCAGTCCAGGCACGTCTCGATGATTCTCGTTTGAACGTTGACGATTCGGGAAGAAACCAACCAGCATCCGATTTTCAGTTCTTCCAAGGAAGAAAACGATTGAGATGCAATAGAAGAACGGTACTTTGTCTGCCCTTCCTGCTGGTACGAGTATGGAACTCTTGATTGTTTCCTGTGTTTCATCTCCCCACCGATTCGTGATGATCCCTCTCTTGAGTTTTGGGTTTGTATAGTACCTTGGGCAGAACACTTGGCCCAACATTTTGTACCATAGGGTACTCAGAAAATCTGTAGTAAAGTAATATCTGTTGTTTCTACTAGCAGTGTGATTACATTGTATGGTGGTAAGGTCAATATGCCGTTCATTGGCAACAAAACTCTATCTATTGCAATCGCTCATAATGTACACAAGTGCAACCGATCCAAGGAAGTCTTGAAAGGTTGCGCAACCTTACGCACTCCTGGCTTGCAATGTGTTGCGCTTTTGCTTTGTACGCTTGAACAGGCTCAAGAATGTCGCTGAAACACCCATACTGGAATCACGCAGTGACTCTGATCGTTGCTTCTTCGCGAGATCCACTTGCAGGGTTGCATGAGAGATCTCCTGAATGGAGTAACCTTGCTCCAATAGAATTGTAGCCCGCTCCTGCAGAGACATCGTCAATTCTTTGCGACTTCCTCGTCGAGGTCCACGGAGAAACTCATACAAGTCCAAATTGCGAGTTACGGAACTCTCACACTTCCACCCAAGTGTAAGGGGAGCTCCTTCGGACACAGATGGGTTGTCTCCCAACTCAAGGGTGTGCTGATGAACCGTAAGTTCTCCGAAAGTAACCTTCTTGTTTGTCATGGTTGTGATTGTGAGTACGAGTAGTGGAGTTTCTATATGAGGAGGAGGTGAGCCGAGGAAAATTGTGTGCCGAGTTTCGTTGCTGGACAAAAGCCGACACCAATGGGAAAATCAACGAGTGACAAGCTATAAATGGGCAAGTGACATTATTATGAAATCTTGGTGGAGAAAGGGAGCGATGACCAACAACGAACGACGAGTGGTGATGGTCCCTTCATCTCCATAATTAAAGATACAGACAATGTCGACCAGAATTTGGATTCGTGCATTATTCTTAACCCGCCCGGGAGTATTTCTTGTGGGGCTTAGAAACATATGACATTCGACTTGGAATTCCAATACAGATTTTCTCCTGGTGAAGCCTCAAGAATGTATGGCTTCGGCCCATGCATGACTGGGGCCATACCCGTAGTGTTGAACTCTTAGCCACTCAGCTACTCATTGGATGAAAAGCGGAGATTCCACGATGGTACAAAGAGAACTGTCATAAGAGCCTTCACACCAGTGCTGGTGACTTAGATTGAAGTGCCGATGATGCTGGTGATGCCGCCATCAACAACTACATCTTGAATCTCCGAAAGTTGGTACGTACAACATCCTACCAACACCATCATCGTAGCTAAACAACCACAACATGTTCTTGGAAAGGGAAGCTATCTTCTTTTCCAACACAGAGAAAGTACTCTTTATTCCAATGCAGTGCATGTTGTCCGGGCCAGGCATTGAGTTTCACTTACTCTTGTCGTGGTACTCGTACTCTGTTGTTTGTTACTGTCTCTAATGTATATATACCAAGTGCACATACATGATGGGGCGGATTGACAACACGATATCAAGGAAGCTTCACTCTGCGGGTGCTGGCAGGCGGACATCCAAAAGCAATGAAGCCCCACCAACGACGACAAAGCAAGAGATGATAAAAGTGTTGGATCTCCATGACCTGCAAGTCTTTTCGGCATAGAGCGTCGTTTCTGGAGTGTTGGCGCGTCTTTGTGTATCGACAAGACATAGATTTAGTCTTAGTCACAAAAAGCGCCACAACTACCCCGCAACGACCGTGCACTCGAGGCAGACCGTGAGAGTAGTCGAAGCGGATAGATCGGCCTTGGGATACAATCTAAAAGTATCGAAGGTCATGATTGGAATGCTGCATACACCCTTGCCATTTTGAGTGACGATCTCTCTGTGCGTCTCGGGAGCACTCCTTGTCGCTACTTTGGCGTTCATGATCATGATGATTCATTATAGGATTGGTCTACTCCAACGCCTATCGTATTTCTGGGTGTGGAAGAAGCACAAACCTTGAACGAAACAGTTCCAGAAAGGACAACAACCAATAGTTCAACTCAGTACAACTAGCTATCTCAGTGAGATTGACAAGGTAATAATGTTAGTACCTTCTTAGTGTGTATATATAGTCCCAAGTATTGTAAACATTTTCGCACCCCAAAACCGACACAAATGCACGGAAACACCAGCCTGCTCATGAAATTGTTGTCACTGTCATGGCAACAGAACTTCGAGGAAGTCGGAGTTGGAGTTTAAATGGTCCACGGGGACTCATTGGTTTGATTGTGTTTGTTTTGGTAGTTGTCACGTATTTTCAACAGGATGTCATCCTTGCTCTTGTACCAGTGAGAACGGTATCTTCTGTGTCTACAAGAACTACCAACAGGAATCCTCTTGAGTCCAACCCCAATCATTACGCCAAGGTGTTCTTGGCAATTGATTGTCCCAATGATAATTGGCAACGTCTTCTTCGGAAAACGTACCTTCGTTTCTATGCTACTACGGGGCGTCGTCTGGGTCATGATTCTACAACGATCTGTTCTTGGAATCGAGAATCAGATTTCAGTAGCAGTAACCAGGAAGGTGATTACCCACCGCCAGGGTGCAGAATCATGTACACCTTTCTCCAAACATCCAAATGTACACCAAGTAACGTCTCAGATTCTGTTTGTTTGCATTCAAATGAAAAGGCTCAAGATGGCAATATCTCTTCGCAGGTCGCTTGGTTTGAGTGGGCCAACAGGAGGCTGCCGTCGTTTCCAACCTCAAATGATTGGATGATAGGATACACCGAATGTAAGGCGCTGTTACGACCGCCACTGTTGATTGACATTTTGGACCAGCAAGAGAGTCACCCACCAGACTCGAGTGCATCCTCCTCATTGTTTGCCACCACCGACTTTGTCGACTATGATCAATGCAACCATAAGGCTTTTCGACAACTTGGCAATCACGACTATGCTTGCAGCCGTTCTCCCCAGGCTCGGGTGTATTGGATGTCAACAGATCTGGTTTTACAGCTTCTTTCGGACTTTTCCGTGGACCCTCCAAGCAGTAGTATCGACTTGTACATTCGAGAAAAAGCCGAATCCCACCTTGGACAATCCAACCCCAATCTCCGTCCCTCTATCATTTACAATACTCTCGCAATGAAGTACCAAACGTGGCAAAAGCATTGGTTTCAGCAACTTGACAAAGTTGCCAAAGACCCGCCGACACCCACCGCCTATTTTTGGAAGAACTTGCCGTGTGTCTACGTCACTGCAAAGTTTGGTCCCAAACCACAAACCTTTCAAGATCAGGTACTGAAGCGACGACAGGAGATTCTTTGGAATTTTGGATGGACACCAACCAACTTGTTTACCTATTATGACTTTCCTTCCTGGATCATCAACGATTCCACTTGGACTCAACACTTGCAGTTTCGGACGGATCCCAAGCACCCTTCCAGTCAAGGCGGAGGTTATTGGTTCTGGAAGGCACCTTTAATACAGCATCATCTGAGAGAGTTGCAGCTACACCCATTTCAAGGAGGCATGGAATCTTTTCTACTGTATTCTGATATTGATGTGCTGGATCATATGTAAGTTGGTATGGTTGCCATTTAGTGTACTCGTGGCGTGTGCTCACACTACTGCAACGTGTACCCAGGGAGTGGCTTCCATTGTTCCTGGAAACTTTTCTAAGCGGAAGCTACGACTTGGCCATCTACCAAATGAAATACAAAGAAGTGGAATATACTTCCACTGCCGTTTTGAATGATTTTTGTGACCACTCATCAGACCTGTCAGGGTTTCGTCAACATTCAGCCAATTTCATGGTGTTGCAAAACACGGCAGCCACGAGACATCTCATAGATACTTGGTTGAATGCGGTCGCAAACTATGATAGAATCTCGGGAGTGCAGGACTCTGCTTTTCCTGTGCCGTCAACTTTCAAAGAGCACCGCCATGATCAGTCCATGCTCAGCACTTTGCTCAACTGTAAATACATCGATAGCTCAGATATCTATGAAGGGCCAACAACTCTACACGACTGGACGTTGCAAATGGTTCGGCTGAGAGACCCAACAAAGAACGAACGCTGATGAAGGCAGCCACCCAAGCTGTACCCTAAAATGCCAGTTTGTTTCCAACTCATCGCTGTACAAACAGACTTCTGAATCTAAGAAATAAACCTAGGAATGTCAATTATTCTGTATCGAGATACTGCGACAAGAATGCGCCCACTTGAGAGCGCCGAGTATGCGAGTTTCTCTTTTCTTCGTCACTCTTCATGTTGACGTAGTAGCCCTTCAACCTTTTTCGAGGGAACGAGACCTTGAATAGTTCGATTCTTGGTTTCTCACATTCCACTTCGTCGTCGGGCTGCTTTTCATGAATGCTAGAGTACAACGTAACATCGTCTGCGGAAAATCGCCTAGGGTACGGATTCACCTTTCGAGGTTGCTCGTCTTCAAACGAAAAGCGTCGCTGTACGACAATTTCTGTGTCATTGAGATTCTGACAAGGTTTGTCCACCCGATACACATCGTTAGGATCCTGGTGGTATCCATCATCCTCCACAAAGCTGTCATACGATCGCACCTCATCTAGTGCATCGTCATCCAGGCAGTCGCCTTCTTCGTACACTGGCAAGGGCAACAGAGCATTTTCACTGTAATCAACGCGCTTGGCTCGGAACTCGGAAACGTCTGGCATGCCTGTGAACCATGGATGTTCAAGAATCTCCCGCAAGCCTCCACTTCCCAACCGAAGAGCAGGATCCTTGTTCAAAAACCTGCAAATGATGTCAAGCACGAAGCGACTGGCTTCTGCATCCTCTGGCATGGCGTATGGCTCTTCATCAGCAATGGCCTCGAACAGAGCAAACTGCTCCATGCCATCGTAGTAAAAAGGATTCTCTCCTGAAATCATCTCATAAACAATGACCCCCAGAGCCCAGTAATCAACAGCAGCACCATGGCCTGTATTGGTTACAATCTCGGGAGCAACGTAGTTCGGTGTACCACAACATGTAAACGTTCGACCGCCTCGAGGGATATGTTTGGCAAACCCAAAATCAACAATGATAGGATACCCATCCTTATCGATCATAATGTTCTCAGGCTTCAAATCACGGAATGCGTATTCCCTGTCATGCAAAAATGCCAAAGTGTCTGCCACTACATATGTCAAGAAGCGCGCTCTAGTTTCGGGTACTCCAGAAAGCCATGCTCCCGTGTCATCTTGTCTATGAAGTTCATCCCAAAGTTCACCACCCGATATCAACCCAAGCAACATGTCCATAGAATCTTCGGATTCGTAGGTTCGAACGAGGTTAACAATGAATGGGTGATGCAGCTGTTTGAGAGCATCGATTTCTTTGTGAATGGCTTCTTCTGCGTTGTCCCTGAGTCCATCACCGAGTTCTTGCATCTTGAGGGCAAACTCTTGCCTGGAGTCCAATGGTGCAGGAAGATCTGGCAACGTAGCGGCGACTAACCAAACCTTGCCAAACTGTCCTTCTCCCAATAGCCTGATGTACTCGAAGTCATCCTTGCTGGTAAGATACTGTTGTGCGGCTTGACGAATGGCCTGTTGCTGCATGTACACTGGAGAATCTTCGAAATCAATGTCAATTGTTGACTCTTCACTCTCACTACTTTCAGAATACTCACGATCCACGAGACGATCTTGTCTGTCGGTAGCCTTGTCTCCTTCCTCCACCGTATCCAGGTGATGTTGTTGCTGAACAATGGTGCGGAATGTCATTTGATCGAGGCGGAAAAGAGTGGACTGCTGGGTTGCTGTAACGGTGGCCTTGTTTGGACCGCGAAGGAGAAGACGTTCCTGGCCAATACAAGACCCTGCTTTAATGGTATCAACGACCTTTCCGTCTACTGAGACTTGCAAACTTCCGTCTTGAACCACGTAGAGACTGTCATCTTGGGCTCTGACTGCCCCCTGTTCTTGCAGCACATGACCTGCAGAGAGTTCCATTTCCTCCATAGCCTCAGCCAGTCGTTGCGTCGTTTCATCAGAGTGACGTCTCAGTACATAGGTCTGAGAGCGAATCGCTTGGAAGATGAGCGCCATCTGTTCTTCTGTCTTTGGGTTCATGGGAGGTTTGTATGTCTGAGGGTCAACTGTCAGTGGAGGTGCCTGAACATTGGGAAAGGTCGTTTCCGAAGGAGGCAATGGTGACACATTTTCAGGAAGTGGGGGTTTGATTCGATATTGAGACAAGTCGCGGTTCTGGGTGTTCATGAGCTTTCGATGATTGGAAGCCTCGAGTAGGGCTTTCATAGCTGCTCCTAGTCGAACATTGGAATCCATTGGTGGTCGGTCGGAGGAAGTCAGCAAAGGTTGTCTCCTGTGACGCGATGCTTCCAAGAATTTCTGGACAGAAGGTTTGGGTTGTTCAACGACGACAACTCCTGCCTCTCTGTTTTTGCGATAGGTGGGAACTCTGCCGTCAGTGACATTGACCATCTTCCGATGCTGTGAAAACTCCAGCAACTCTTTGAGGGAAGTTTTGTGTTTTCGTGGTACCTTGGGCGGCACAGGTGGCTTGAAGGAGGGATCAAATACTCTGGCGCGTTCTGCCAGGTTTGTCGTTGGTTCAAGGCTAGCACTGTCGGACAAACATGAATCTGTCGCAGTGGAGGATGTGCAATCGCTGCTTTGTTTGCTGCGACCTGTAAACTGTCGTTCCTTTCTTTGATTTCCCATTGTGATGTAGAGCTCTACTAGCGATTGACTGATTTATGTTTGTGATTTCGTTTTTATCTTGGTTTCCGTAAAGCAGCGATCCCAGCACTGGCTCTTGGAAACTCTTGTGGCAATGTTGTGGCTTCTGGTTTCAAGCTAGGCTTGTGTGCATTTTGTGCTCCGTGCTAGAGAATCATGTGTTTCACGTCGCAAAACTGGTTTGCGAATGACTTGTGGCATTTCTCGTTCTTGCATGACCTCCAGGGTATAATTCTATCGACAACTACAGTCCTACTACGACATCTCGGCAAGACACATACAGCGTCCAACAAGGGGATTTGTTTAATGCTCCAATATTCCACATTCGCGTAACCCGGACTTCACCATGTGCTCCAAGACGACGACTGTTACCGCCTCATTCCCTCTCTACTATTTACTACCGGTACTACCCGAAAGGAGGTAAGCAAGCCGAAAAGGAACGAGTACATACAACAGCATAGTGGGTAGCATTAATGATTATGCTTGCAAGCATCGTCTCTAAGGAATTTGACTTGTTTCCC
Organism: Nitzschia sp. Nitz4; assembly: GCA_013372465.1. Classification (NCBI taxonomy): domain Eukaryota; phylum Bacillariophyta; class Bacillariophyceae; order Bacillariales; family Bacillariaceae; genus Nitzschia; species Nitzschia sp. Nitz4. The sequence goes on along the minus strand of WXVQ01000298.1, from coordinate 2,316 downwards.
ATGTTCAAGGTTGTCTGTGATGACAAAGCGCCCACGACTGGAACGGACGCCCGAAGATGGTTGGGTCAAGCCCTTCAAGCTGAAGCTTGGCAAGATCAAGCGTGTCTGTTGACCAACACCCGCCAGGTTTTCTTGGATTGACATACAACAACATACACTTGGGGCGGCAACCATGACGGAAGCACTCGAAGAATACCAAGTAGATCAACTTCGGGAGCAGTTTCATGTGTTCGACGCCAATGGAAGTGGTTTCATTGAACGAGATGAGTTGCAACAAGCCTTGAAGACTCTGGGCTATGAGAATACCGAGCAAGCCTTTTTGGATCTCATGACGTTTGTTGGATCCAGCGACGATCGTATGGACTTTGAAGAGTTCACAAAGTGGAATCGAGAGTTGTACAGACAAGACATGAAGAAGGAATTCCAAACTATTGATACAGCTGGGACGGGGTGGATTAACAAGACTGAGCTATTGGAATATTCCAAGAACATGAAGTACAACTTTTCCTTGGAGCAGGTAGAGGAGTTTTTGTACCAAGCAGACACCAATCAAGATGACAAAGTAGATTTGGAAGAATACATCAACGCAATGGTATGAACTCTGGAGGTATCCGGTCTTGGTTTTTATTCGATTCTCATATTTGTGCTTGACCCCACCTTCACAGACCGCGGCACAGAGTGGGCAAGCCTATTTCGTATTGAATGCCGAAATGTACATTGCCAAGCTTAAAAAGGAGTTTGAAAATATGGACGTCAATGGTGATGGTGTTGTTACACGAGAAGACCTCAAGGCCAAGGCCAAAGAAGTTCATTACTACCTCACGGAGGATGAGCTCAATAGCGTCATGGCCGAAATGGATGAGGACCATGATGGCAAAGTCAATTTGGAAGAATTCATTGCTTCTGCTGTAAGTTGCAGAAATAAATTTGTTCAACAAGAAACTGTCGATGGACTAAACGTTGTTTGTATTATTTTCAGGTTAAACGAAAAGAAAGTACGAAATGAGCGGGTATGCTCTAGGAGTGGATGTGCGTTTCCTGTCCTCGGATATGTGCCGTTCATGGCTCTCGCTTGCATCAGTAGTGATTAGTAGTAGCTGACCTTTGAAACGAGTCTTCCAAACCACACATGTAGGCTGCGTCGTGGAAGACTTGAGAAACAGTCTTGGTCACTGGAGCGCAAGTGGCAGAAAAATCGAAACAGGAGCCAGCCGCCATGGCTTCTTCCATTCTTTGCTTTTCTTGGTGTTTGCGGGTTAGTTCAAGATTGGCAATTCGTTTGGCTTCTTTTTCTTGTTGTTTTTCCTCCATGCGTCGTTGCAACGCGGTTTTGGGCGGTGAAGCATTCTCCGATGAACCCGACGACGACAAGGTACCGCCGAGTCGCTGGGCACGTAAGCGACGAATACGGTCGTGTTGACTTTCCGTAGCATTGGCCTTTTCAAACAATTGTGAATCTTCCTTTTTCTCTGCAAGCAGCCGGTCACGAATGGAAGCCGCCCGCGCAGAGCTGCTGGTGAAGGATCCACTTTCCACGCTATGCACCTCATCGCGAGGAGCCGATTCCACCACCTTCTTTGGTTTATGGAGGGCGCGTTTTGGCGGAGAAGCTTGCTGTGTGTCCACCACTGGTTCCTTCTCTTCCTGCTGGCTTTGTTCCAGTTCCTTTTGTCGAATTTCTTTCCATATTTGCTTTTCTCGTTCTCGCACCAAGGCTTCCAGCTCGAATCGGCGTTGTTCCAACTTGCGAGTGTTTTCCATGTGTGTCCAAGTATGACAATGTTCTTCTACAGTTCTTGTAGTAGCCGTCCAGGAATTCAACTCACAAAGAAGGCAAGTCCAACCTCCAGAGGAAGGATCTACTTCCAAGAACGATGTCGAGGCTTCGCCCTTGACCAAAGGGATGACATACCAATCGAAAGGGTGTTGGTGGGGAGGCAAAGGAGTGCCTGTGGCTAATGTGGACGTCATGGACAAACTATGGTAGAATGTGGGAGGTTGATACTGATGGAGTCTCCCTACCGGTAGACATTCAATCAAGACGAAAGCCACTTTTCCACTCCGTCTCCAAGAGAATTGCTGACATTCGGATCATCATTGGATACATGAGTGTGCCAAATTCTTGTTTCACATGACTCACTTTTGGCGGGAAAATTGATGTGACGTATTGGAGGTCCGTCCTTGGTAGGTGCAATCAGACCAGTCGTTGGAGCTGCCCTCCTCTTGCCACGCTACTAAATTATTGCGCCGCGCCTCATTTAAAGCTTTCTCTTGTTGGCAGTCGCGGTTTTCCGGTTGACACGATCGATTGCCTGA
>WXVQ01000320.1:0-20632 GCA_013372465.1 Nitzschia sp. Nitz4 | reverse complement strand
CAGATGCACCTGATGCCAATCACAAACCACTTCCTTCACCATGAGGCTCCAGTATGAGTGTTTCTTCATCTTCTTCCTTGCAATTTCACAACTTCATTCCATAGAAGCTTGGAATAGCCTAAATCTGTCGTCCTCCTCCTCGGTCAGAGGCACCAGAAATGTTCTGTCAAACCGTATAGAACTACCGAGGAGGCAACTGAAGGAGAATAAGGAGAAAACACCGGAACCAACTCCGTCACCGACAACGTCGCCAACAAACAAGCCAACCAGAAATCCAACAGTGCCTCCAACCAGAGCACCGACGAGATCCCCTTCAATGAGCCCCTCTACTTCCCAACCTACAATGCTGCCAACAAATGCTCCAACATCAAAACCCATCACTCCTCCTCCAACATCCCACCCGACAACGCCCCCCTCTCCGGCGCCTACTGGTCCCCCCACCTCAAAACCAACTAGCAGTCCTACCAAGATGCCAACTTCTTCGCCAACAGGGTCTCCAACAACTGCAATCCCAGTGCAAAGCCCGACTCAAGCTCCAGTCGCAAGTCCTTCTCAGACCCCGACGAAATTACCAGTACAATCACCAGTATCCACTCCTACAATTGTCCCAACTATGGAAGAGTCACCTTCAATAGCTCCTGTGACGGTTGAGGGCACTTACGTTTCCTCTCAAAGCACGTTTTCCTTCATCATTGAGAACGGAGTGAAGTGGAACACATTGTTCGCAGACTTTGAGGTCGAGGTGACAATGGCAGTGCAACTGTTGACGGTTCAGATCCTCCAAGACTCGTTTGGCGACAACTCTCGTAGGCGATTGAAAGTTAGTTTGGGAGCACCTGTGTATTTTGAGAATGTTACTGAGGTTGGATTCACAAACAACGCTCGCTTGAATGATGATGGATCCTTTGGAGGCGGTGCCTGTCCCAAAGCTTCGTCAGACCCTAACTTTGATCGTTGTGAGATTGCCACCGCAGTGATTGTACTAGAACTTGACGATTCAGAAGTTGAGAATGACGTTGCAGACGCGTTTAGAACGGAATTTGATTCTGCAGTTGAATCTGGTCAGCTGAACATCATCCTGCAGGCGATGGACCCAAGTCCTCCAGTAACAGTTGTGACTGCAGCCCTTGTCTCGTCCACCTCGTCACCAGCATCTGCATCGAACGGAAACGGGGGGGTGACCCTTTCAGACAAGAACAATAGTGGCATTTATGTGGGACTTGCAATAGTGGGTGGTGTTCTTGTTGCTCTCGTGCCGGTTCTTCTGGTTTCGTTGCGTCGTACAAAGTCTGAGATTGTCGTGGAGGCAAACGATGACGAAGAAGATGATATTTCAGAGACTCCACTTGCCCCACCAGATGAACAACTCGATTCTGATGCTGCGGCAGGAGGAAAGCCCATTGGGAGTCCCATGCGGAATCCGATTGTCCCCCTTCCAGTGAACGAGCAATTAGATGCAATAACTGAAGAAGAACACGAGTCAAGCGAAGCTGTTTCTCTGGGGACCTTGGAAAGTGATTTCATAGTGACGACCCCCTCAGTCTTGGATTTTGACCCCAACGGAAGCCGGAACGTTGCAGAAAGCCTCATATCCTCAGACAAAAGAATTCATGATATTGATGCTGCCATCGCGACAGGGGATTGGTCAGCTCTAGGCATAGCAGCTAGAGCGATGGCTTCTGACGGAGACAGTGGTAGCGTTTCCATTGGAAGTATGAGCAAGGCAAGTAATTGGCCGAGTTCTCTCGACTCTGTCAAGGCGACAGAACTAGAGATACTAATCGAATCCGGAAATTGGGAGGGAGTTGCAGATGCAGCAGCAAGGTATCAAGCGGAGGAAACCTGTGAAACTGATGAAGAGACAATGTAACATATAAAAGTATAAGAACTCAGGTATAAATAGTGACTATCATCATTTCCGTAGATGATAGGCACTCGGCCGGACGGCTAGATGGCGAGAAAAGATCGCGAAAAGGCCCAAAGGCGAACCAGCATGTCATCAGTCTCCCCTTGGATGTCATTGTTCTACCAAGAGTCCAACTCTTGGTAGCCACTTCCAGTACATTGTGCAATCGGAGAAGAATTGGAGTTCAAGGTGTGAATTTCCAGATTTCCACAGATTTGTTGGCACATTTAAATATGGACATAGACGCAACTACCAACAACTTGCCATGAGCTATCTATTTTCACTTTTTCTAGACGCAACCAGAAGGTAAAGCCACACCAATCATGGTGTCTCTGGTAACCAACTTTCGTAGTTCCTCCTCAGACCAACCCTCCGTGTTGGGAGGTCGAGGTGGCAAGACAAGGTAGCGCAGGTCGGCGGTACTATCATGGACCCGAATCGTCCATTCTTCAGGTTTCAAAGTCAACCCAAACGAGTCACTCAACATAGCCCGGGGTTCCCGAACGGTTCGAGCCCGGTAGGATCGAGACTTGTACCATTTGGGAGCAAGTCCAAGAAGGGACAAGGGGTAACAGCTGCATAGTGTACATGTGATGATATTGTGCACGCCGGGTTGGGTGGCTGTTGGCATTTCGGATTTGACCACTTTGAGTTTGGTAGGAGCCGTAGCGTTGGTGGCATTGATTCCCAACTCAAAAGCAGCCGAGGCAGCATCCTCCAACAATCGTTGCTCAAACTCAGGATCGGTCCAGGCGCGGGTGACCAAAGCTGCTCCGTCAGCACGAACCTTGGCACTCTCCATGGCATCAATGGTCTCACGCAACTGATTGTGAAGGTCCTCGCCAAAGCGATCTGGCTGGGACATCAAGGAAATAAGAGCAGCAGAAAGGCGATCTCCAACCACAAGTGTAGGTTCCATCTCTGTCTCAACGCTCCCACTGCTGCAGAGACGAGAGGACAACTCGAGATCCACAGCTCTTTGCTCCAAGTCAGGCCGAGAAAGATGAGTGTGGTCCTCATGATCGTGATCATGGCCGTGATCATGACCGTGATCATGGTCATGGTGCCCCTTGGTTGGACTGACACTATCCTTGACCGTTTCTGAAGGATCCATCTCCCAAGTGCCTGTCTTGGCAGCCTCCAAGGTATCGTCTAGCAACCAATTTTCATAAATCTCCACAGCCACCGTATCGTAAGGGGCAGTACTTTGACTTCCTGCAAGCTTTTTCCCCTCTGGCCAGACATCCTCTTGACGGAACTGAATACGGTACAAATGCTCCTTGCGCTCCAAATCATCGGTGACAGCGGCACCCACAGTACTTTTGGCAAGCATCATACTTCGAAATGCCTTGTAGGAAGGATCTGGAAAGTATCCTTCATAGGATTCCACCACTCCTTGAACACCAAAAATATAGCCAGGTGTGCGCAGGTGGGGTTTCCTCCAACGAGCCAAGCTTTGTTCGGGCATGACACGAACCGAATCTCCCACAGAATACTTGGGCTTTTCCGGGTCCACACGCTTGGTAGACTGTGAATCATAGGCTCCCAACAACTCTTTGTCCAGCTCTGAGTAGGTGATAACCCCTCGCTCAATCAAACCGAGGGCCATGGAGGTAGCCCACTTACAGTAGTAGGAACGCATAATATAGTGATCATCTTGCATGGATTCAATGTTCCGACGGAGCTCGTCGGTGGTCAAAAAGCCCTTCTTGACGAGGATGAGCAACAAGGCATGAGTCTGTTGTTCCCAAGCGGAAAGTGTGGGGTCGGTCAAGTCAATGGGTTGACCGAGAAGGGAGGATAGACCTCCAACATCATGCACACCTCCAAGGCCAATAGATTTCTCTTCGTCCATGTTCAATCGGAGTTGACCGGCTCCATCTTCCAAAGGGGGGAGAGAAGTGTTGGTCGAGAATGCCTTGGGTGAGTGGGTGTTCTTGTTGCTCATCATGACTGATGCTTGAGGAACACTGCGGCGATTCCAGAAAAGATTTCTTCCACTTCCAAGCAAGCGGCGGTGTTGTTGCTGATGCCACGGCTTGATTTTGAAAAGACTTCGAGTACTCGCAGCCATGCTGGGAAGTTCTGATGCCACCGACGGAAGGCACTTGGTTCACAACGTGTCAATCCAATCCTGGCCTGATCCGAAACCTCCCTTATAACTTCCAACGAACATTCTTTTCACAACGCGTGCAAAAGATACGGCATCCAAGACAGACTAGCGTTTCTATGTCACAGATAGAAATTCCGCATTCCACCTGTATCCGGGTGTCCACTTTGAGGGAGGATGGCCATCACATCATGTTGTGACACGAAGCCACTGGACAGATTGGGTGTCTTCTGTTGTCTCTATAACACAACACCTCGTGTCAACACCTCGTGTCAAGCAGAATGCCTGCCGGCAGAGTACAAGATAGTGCAAGCCGAAGAGACATTGGCGCTTCCCTGCATTTTGGGGTGGACGAGCTTAGGAATGAGTTAGGACTGGCAGCAGTGGGGGACGCCACATGGAAAGAAGTGTACAGGGCCTTTGTGGACCAGACTCCTCAGGAGTGGTGTCACCTATTGGTTGGTGTTTTGCTCATTATATTCTGTTTGTATTTCCTTGGGCTTGGTCTGGAACTGTTGAGTGGCGGAGCAACGGTGTTCTCGACTTGTTTCGCTGCCCCTATCGTGGCCAAGTCGGAGAATGCCTTCTCTGATCTTATGTCCGGTCTTTTGTTGACGGTCTTGCTCCAAGGTTCCAGTTCTACATTCACTCTCGTCGTGAACTTGCTACGAGATGACCACCGTATGATTAATATGCGACAGGCTATCTTTATCATGATGGGGGCAAACATTGGTACCACTATCACGAACACAATTGTGGCGCTGGGACATTTCCGACACTCCAGTCAACTGGAGCTGGCGTTTGCAGGAGCCACAGTTCATGATCTGTTCAACATTTTTACCGTTCTCGTCCTTTTTCCACTAGAGGCCGCGAGTGGTTTTCTCGAATCCCTTTCCAAGAGGCTGGTCACCGGGGCGAACACTGAATACGTGAATCGATGGCTTGGTCCCGTGCAATCCCTTGTCAGACCCTTGGCCTTCAAACTTCTCATTCCGAACGAAGATATTATCCATGATGTCGCAGCAGGAGGATCGTGTTCGTCGTTTTATCCCATTGAATGCATCAATCCCGATACTCCAACCTTTGACACATGTCCCAACGTCGGTCTCATCTCCTGTGATCCAGATTCTGGGGACTGCCCTTCATTCTTTGATCCATCCGCTGGTCAGAAAGGTGATCAAGCGTCAGGATTAGTGGTCCTCATCATTGGGCTTGTTTTGACTTTCCTGTCGCTTTTTTCTATTGTTCATGTGTTGTCGAAGCTGCTCCACGGCGTTTCGTTGCGGGTATTGTACAAGGCTACCAACATCAATGGCTGGCTCCTCATTCTCTTCGGAACTGGATTGACGTTGTTACTGCAATCCTCGTCAATGACAGTCTCTTTTTTGACCCCCGTGGTCGGTATGGGTGCATTGAGAATTCGGCAAATGTATCCACTCTCCATTGGCGCCAATCTTGGAACAGCCATCTCTGTTATCATTACAGTTTCGTCAATGGAAAATGGTCAAGCACTACAACTTGCCGTAGCCCACTTCCTCTTCAATACAATGGGGATCCTGATTTGGTATGCTCTCCCACCGATGAGACACCTTCCGTTGACTTGTGCCAAAAGGCTCGGACAATATGCAAAGGTGTGGCACAGCATTGCAGTTTTGTATGTGCTCATGGTATTCTTCGTTTTGCCCGGTTTCCTGCTCGGACTATCCACCATGTACACTTCCAAGGAAACAGGTCTTCCCGTTGTGGCGGTAATCCTAACAACTGCATCGGGGCTCGTCTTGATTTTTGGTTTGCACTGGTGTTACTTTCGGTCTGGGCGATCCAAGATTTTCGTCAATTTGCGACGCACACGACGAGCTTATGATGCAAAACTAACTCTTCCCAGCGACATGGACCGAATCAAGGACCAGCTGAAGCTTCATCAAATACATGCTGGTATTGTTGTGCGGGCGGAAGCAACCACTCCAAGAATGGAAAATGTCAATGTGGAAGCTGAGAATGATGCTGTAGCGCCGGTGGACCCCGCAAGTACTAGTCTAGAAGCGGTCTTTGCACCTCCTCCTCGCCCAGGGTCCTCTGTTCAAGACGACACCAGTGTCCCTGATAGATCCACTGTCAGTCGAAGCAGAGCGAGAAGGAGGGCATTGCGCCGATTATCCGGAGATATGGATTATGTGAATACCGCTATCAGCATGCTGCAATACCACACGGGGCTTCTTGACGAGTCTGAACGTGTTCAAATAGATCAACAAGGTGTTGGAGTCTCTGTTGGTGGCGGTGAAGATCATGCACCAGTACCCAACGAAATAACGTCACGAAGTCAAAGGGATGGTACGGAAGACTTGGGTGCCAAGGTATTACCTGTCGTCGTTTTCTATCGGGATTTGCCGCACTCCTTCCGGATCAAGTTGCTACTCGCTTTGTTTTGTTCCGTGGTAGCAATTGTGACTTTCCACATTATTGGAGGTAAGGCAGCCAAGGGAGCTGCCGGCCTTATCTGCGTGATGTGGGCATTGGGAATTCTCTACTTTCTGGGTCTGTGGTTTTCCATAGAGGGCCGCTTGATGATTTTGACGTACCTCCACAATCGTCGCGAGCAGAGAGCCTATCTACGGCGACTACCTGCAGACATGATTGTGGTGAAAGTCCAAGTCAAGGAACTATTGGTTCACTATGGTCTGACATTGGACGAGGACAAGTTCACCAACTTCGAAGCAATGGACGATACTTCACTACCAGATGATGGGGTGATCCCAATTGCATCATCAGCAGATCTCTCTACATAGAAAGTGGTTGCGACGGTGAATGTTAAGTGGCAATACCACTCTAGTATGTATTTCTACAGTTCTGCATTTGTTGGACCTATTCTACCATATTGTTTGTATTGTACCAACGTTGACAGATCCCCTGCTAATTCTCTTACCAGGGTGGTAACCATTCGTCCAAAAATTGTTTGTATTGTACCAACGTTGACAGATCCCCTGCTAATTCTCTTACCAGGGTGGTAACCATTCGTCCAACTTTGACCCCAACGAGAATGCCACCCCAATCCAAGCACCCCATCTACATCTGCGCCTGTAGATTTCTTGACTCAACCTTCAACTGGGTCTTTGACTGCACCTCTAACCTCGGGGGTCACTGTTGCTCGAAGCGTCGCGGGCGCCACTTCACTCTTAATGCAGTGATTTCCTTTGTTAAATGTGACCCCCAAACTTCAGATTGGGTCAGTATTCGAGATTTAATCCAACAATGTCGTCCTCGATTGCGTAAAAGGCTTCCAGCGCACTCGGATGCGTCCATTTTCACTTGTCTATTCCTCGTGGCCCAACATGATTGGACGAAACCATCTACGACCTTCCCTAGGGTCTGTGTCCATATAGTTTACAGCATCTGCATCAAGTGGTTGCAACTCCTTGTTCGTATTGTAAACCTAAGCATCGAGAGCCAATGCCGTTGCCTTGAACAAGTCCCCCTCGTTGTACAAGGGGAAACTATCAGGGAGCCCTTCCACGGGATTCACGGTGTTGTGTCTATTGGGTAGACAGTAGTCCAAGTCTTCATCGGAGGTAACGCCCACCCACTGCAAAACTCCATTCCAAACAGCATCCCATGACGTAGTGGGGATCATGCGACCACGGCTTATATCTTCCTCTAGGCGCAAAGGGCTGGTTTCACTCAAGTCGGACGGGTATTTTCCGACAATCCTGCCACCCTTGATGCTGCCGCCCATCATGAAGTAGTTCCCGGCCCAGGCATGGTCACTCCCTTTCCCCCCATTAGGTGTGAGAGTACGGGCAAAGTCGGAAGTGACTACAATCGTTACTTTGTCCCAGAAGCCACCAGCCTTCAATTGCGCCCGCATCTTCGACAAGAAACCGTTCAAGCTGTTGAGCTTGCCTTTCAGGTTTTCCTTCATCTCGAAATGGTGATCCCAGCCACCAAATTCCGTGTAGAAGAAGTCTCGGTCCGTGTTCCGATTCCCTTCATGGGTTGCAATCAGTTTGTAGATTGCCTCCCAGGCCTCAGCCTCACCGCCCCAAATATCATCATCTACCACAGACTCAGCTCTTGCAAGATCATCACCAATCAAGCTAAATTGATCCATTGCACCGACCAGCTGGGAGGACCATAATTCACCAAATATGTTTGTGAACATGCCTCCTTCTGCATTCAACCTCCGAGTATATGCTTCCACATCAAACGATTGCTCCGACTCGGGACGTTCGGCGAATAGCGGGGCTCCAGTTCGTTGAACGGTGAAAGCGGCACGCTCAGTGGGCGACTGTCCGTCCAGTACAACTGCGGCGCTGTCAATAGCTATAGAATTCACAACATGACCATTCGCTCCCAGAATGTCTTTGGCACGACCTAGTGCTCCAGTCCCGGGATACATGTCATGAGGGTCAACGCGTTGAGCTTCCTCTTGCATATGATTGTGTGCAAAGAGTGTACTGGTAGTCATTGATCGGTAATTGAACCGAGTCATGCCATTTTGATCGACGTTCCCAGTGTTTGCGAGGAATATTAGGTCCCCATCATTGTACATTTCTGCCGCAATCGGCAATGATTCATGTACAGCAAACGTATCGCATGGTTGACCTTGATTGGAAGTTTCAATGGTCAAGTCGTATTCATCGTCATCATAAGCAAGTACGCCTCTGGCTTCAACGTATTGCTCGTTCAATTCTCCACAAACTGGTGGGGGAACCAGCACATTGTAAGAATCCATGCCACCATTCAACATCACGAAAATGACAGCCTTGTAATCTTCTTCAGTTCGTTTAGGTACTTCCTTTGCCCCTCGTTCCATCCCTGTCTTCTCGACAATACCACCAGTGTGGAACTCAGGCGTCATCACAAGGAGATGTGCCGTGTTGGCCATGACGACTTCATCGCTGTCTCCGGCACTTCGACTCGTTTCACATGCTTCGACAATGACATCGTGATTGCTCGAGGTCAGGCGCCCACCAGTCAAAAGGTCAGCTAAGTCATCCACCATGGTTCCACAGTTGCTTTCGAACCCTGCTGGGATGTAGGTACTATTCCCAAAGTTCGGGGCAGAACCGATAACACAATTACTAGGTGCAACATACTCATATCCAACTCCATTGTAGCATGTGTTCAAACCATACTTCAAATAGCTTCCGAGAATATTGACCAAGTTTATGCTCGTTGGACCGTTCAGCACTTGAGCTTCCGGTGCAACCAAGTTTGCGCTGGAAATTCTCCCTACCAAGGTGAAAATACAGTTTTGAGGGAACCACGGCAGCAGGCATGTCCAAAAACAATTCAGGCCAGCTTCTTATCTTACCTCGCGGTTGATATTCCGGTTTGAAGAATGAGAAAACATGTGGAAGTTTATGTGTCTCTTCTCCGATGAGTTGAAACAAATCTGCTTTGAACCGAGGGACGAACTCTTGTGATTGGAATACCAACGAACGCATCACTTTCACCACTTTCAGGAAAGGTTCAATCACAGATCCACTGACAGAGAAACGGAAGTCATCAGAGATTTTCAGCAAATACTCGGTCACTGCTCACTTGATTTACTTACCTCATGGGATCAGCATCAACGAAGCGGAACTCCTTCTCCAACACCAACGCAGCAATAGTTGCTTCCATGCATCCGTAGTCTCCGCTGCCGAAGTAACTTGTGTATTTCCCAGTTCGGAATGCCTTTGAGACTGCTGATACATACTGCGGAGATGGGTTCGATACTCCAAAACGCTGGGCCAACCGTACTGCCAGGAAGGGGGGCATGTTCTGGTGGTAGAAATAATGCTCGAGGGTAGCATCAACTTCGTATCTCGCGTCCCGGACAGTGGGAAAAGCCAAACTGAAAAATGAAACAGGATTTCGAAATTGAATGGAGCTGCTCCCGCCAACCAATACCCTTGACAGAACGTTCTTTCTGTACTGATAGTAACCGTTGTGATCTCGTATCCTCAGAAAACTTCCATCATCGACGGTCCCTCCATTCAAGGTATACTTGAGATCCGAGTTAGCATACTTCCAACCCGAACTGGGGGGCGTGAAAGGAGCTACGGTGGCACTTGCAAGAATCGAGGAGACATCAGCGGCGGCAAGCTCTGCCTTTGACGTGAACATTGGCTCATTGCTGACAACGGTAATGCACATGCACAAACCATCGAACGTATCAATGATGCAACCCGGCAAACTTTCGCAATTGTCATCGTAATCCCGCAAAAAATCGTCAATGAAGGAGCTGTCAGAAGAACCCTCCGAGTTCAACCAATCCACACGGAAGAACATCTTGGTGTTGTTCGAAACATAATTGTGACGCCTCTTCATGTCGAATGGGTCATTCTCCTGATCCAAGTCTTGTGGCTCGTGGACAATGGCGACTCCACCCGCTCTGTTGATTTTGACATACATCAAACAGCCAGCAGCTGACCAGAAGGTGTCTTTCGTCGCGTCACACCCTCCACGAGTTTCGTTGCCACAATCGGCTTCCATCCGTACGAATGCGTCTGTATCACAAACAGCGGCACCACCAATGGCATTGCAACGTCGTTCCGCTTCCTCGTAGGTAACTCGTTCGCTGGAGAAGAGGATGTTCCTACCCAAGTTGGGGTTCACAACTGGGTTTGGGTTGTCCAAGTCGGAGGCCAAGCAACACAAGGCGCTGTGGTCGCGATTTAAGGGATTACTGCACAACCCATATAATTGGTATACATTGCGAGTTGTCTTGGCGTTATCGAAGAAGGCTTGGTTGACACAAGGTGGACGAATGTATTCGAACCAAACTCCAGGGGCTGCTTCAAAGGTTTGGGGTTCATCAATCAGGCACTCAATACCAACACACTTTACTTCAGCGTTGAGAGTAGTCGTAGCAGCAGGGTTACAAGAAGTGGTGCTTCCTCCACAGAGAGCCTTGGCTAGCTCAGATGTAGCTTCTAACGAAATACGCTTAGGGTCAGCATATTTCCAAGTGTACACTTTACTTCGAAGACGAGGTTCTGAACTGGAACCCAATAAGTGAAACGTTGCTCCGACAGTCAAAAAGTGCTGATGGGGTATGTCGCTACACAGAGGATACCCATCACCAACGTACTGATTGTTGATTCCGAGCTAATGAATTTCAACAAATTGTAACATCAGAAAGAATAAGAAAACATCAAAGTCAGCCACAGGAATGACCTTACCTTTGGAAAAAAGTCCTTGACGTTTTCTCGAAAATCCATGGGATCCACTAGATTGCGAGCCCTCTCAATATTTCCGCGATCCCTTTGCCTTACAAATCCGGTGTACACTTTGGCGTACTCGGCAATCTGATCGTTGGTGTATGTCTCAACTGTATTGCCTGAGTTGTCCAGAACGAGGGTTCCATCCTGGTTCAAGTGATACAGACCAATGCTGAAGAGTTGCATTACCTCACGAGCATAGTTCTCATCAGCAGCCTCCAATTTATCGAGTTTGGTGTATGAATACGCAGTGCTATGACCACCAATGTATGTCAACATTTCTCCCATGAGAGGGCTGTAGGTGACTTCCTTGAGGATATCGAAGTAGTTCCCAAATGCGTGTCGGACAAAAATATCATAGTATGTCATGAAAGCTTCAGTTTGGAAGCTCCCAACAGAGATTTCTGAAACGGCGACAACCAGGATTTGATACAAGGCCCAGGCCACTCGTTGACGAAGTTGATCCTTGCCTTTCAGGGCAATGTTCAACCAGACCGATTCTTTCTGGTCATCCATGACATCTTGCCCTCGACCACTCTGGAGCAAATTGCGAAATTCAAAACCCCCATGTCCCATAGGACCACGGTCTGAAGCATACACATTGGCAACTTCAAATGGACTTCCGCAAACCATAGCAGGCCCACTCGAATTGGTGTCACTATCCACCTCGCATCCAATTGGGGCCAGCACACATGAATCTTCATTCAAGAAAGTTCGAGGGACATTGGAGCACAATACTTGAAAGTCTTCATCACGGTTGGCAGTGGCATCCACTGCAGATTTGCCTCCATCCGCAAGAGGAGATTCCAAAGTGTTGTTTGCCAACACAAGGGATGAACTATGGATCCAATACTCATTTGTTCCTTCGAGCTTCGCCACAGTGGTACGAGGTCTGTTCGCCAAACTGGCTGTCGGACAGTGGCTCCCACTTAACGGACGAGTCAGTTCACGGATTGACACAGTCCCGTCGAAACGGTTTTGAAGGATTACTTTGGAACTGTTGCTTGGATGGCCAAGCACAGAGTCATCAGGCTGGTTGTCTTCATCAAAGAAGACACCGGGATTCCCAGGGACTCCATTGATGTAAATGCAGCGACTAACCCCATTTACATACATCTTGAAGTATCCTCCCACAGGACTTCGGGAATGATCTATGGTGTAACTGCACACCCGTCGTAAGTCGCCCGCCACAAACATACAATGATGAGGTCGTGGTGAGGACGAACTTCAGAACGATACAACCAGAGTTGAGGAACACCTCTTACCTTCCATCAGAAACTGGACCCACGGGGGAATATCTGCTGCAGATTCTCCCGTACTCAATCGGTCCTTCTACCACAGTTCGGAGCTCACCGTCTACCTTGAATAGTTTCGTGGTGTTGTCTCTGGCATTGGAAGTGATAGTCAACGTCCTGTTTCTGTCCTGGGGGATTAGTGCGAAGTTGCGGTAACGAGCACCAATAGCACACGCATCGTCAACTTGTACGAGACCGACGCCTGTAGTTGTGTAGGCCCATTCGTTTGACCATTCACGAAAAAACTGGCGGTGAGAGGACATGGGGATATCATGCATTTGTGTAAGCACCCAATCGCGCATGCTCCCATCCATATTATCGAGTTCCTCTCGAGTTACACCAAAAGTAGTCTTGTCCAAGAATGACGCAAGCCGACTACTGTACTTTGGCTTGTAGTAGTAACTCTTGAGGAGATACATCCTTCCCACAGGGGCAGCTGGGAGTTCGACTTCACATGTAGCATCAGTGCAAGTGAAAGTAAGGTGTGAATAGTCTCCAGCATACGCTCCCCAATCAGATGTGTGGTAGCGACGGGCGATTGGCTTGATTTGAGCGTCCACCAAGGAGCTGTTGGTGGCAAACTCCGCTGAAACTTCAATCAAAGTACAAAGTCCAAACTTGAGATCAGAATTGTCCAAGTGGACGGTACCAGCAACATCATGGAAAACGGCAAGTGGTGGAGCCGTAGCTTCTGGACAACTTAGTATTCCACTGTGGGAATGGGAAGACTGGATGTATACAGCGGCACACAAGAACAGCAAGGCAACGTTGCAAAGAACAACCCCCACAATAACAGCACGTAGTCGAACCGCCCACTGAGACTTTGGTGTACTCAATGATTGTGTTGTCATTGTGCCCATGGCCTTTTGCAATACATGAGAGAACAAAGAGCCAACAAAAAGTAGAGCAGGTTTCACTGTGCGCCAGAGGTCTGAGGTCGCATGGTCTCAATCCGGAATGCATGGGCCTCTAGGTAGAGGGGCGGTCGTGCAAACCACTGCTGCCGAGAATCCTTCCCAGAAACATGTGAATCCCAATGCGGCAATCCTCGTCACGTTGAGTACCGTACTACCACGAGTACACGTCTGGCAGTCACACGGACCACATGGCCAAGGCGAGTAACATAGGCTACGAGCGACACTACGAGTATCTACCGGTCACNCAGTTCTTTAACACCACTAGAGGGTCTAAGAAAAGCCTGCAACAAACCTCCAGTTGGAGACAACGTCATTGCCCATTGCCCAGGTGAGGAAGTACCACCCAGATGATGAGGGATACTACCGGTAGTACTGCCAACATCGCTGCACCCGGAATGACAACAAGACAATAGGAAGGAATTTTAGCCTACGTGTCGGCCTACCGGTAGTACCTACTCTCTAACACTGTACCAGCTATGTCGCAGGTCATTCGTGCATGGTGTTGCTCATGATCACTTCGCAAAAACACACCCCTGCAACATTGATTGCAACAGGCTCCTGAGATATCTGCCACTGTAGAGAAAACCATGGATGTTTTCCCCAAAGGTACTATAGGGCGTCCCCGACAATCATTCTCAGAGGCACGCCCCCCTGCTCCCATCACACAGCAGAGGTATCTTTATGAGCTGTCAGGCAAGGGGACCCTAGTATCGACCGTGGAGATTTTGCATACACTCTTGAGATGGCCGGATGTTGATTTGCTCCTGCTACACATAGATCATCTACTCAATGAGAAAATACAAGGTGCGTTGGAAGGCCTATTGAATCAGAATGATAGACCTTGGTCCGTGATTTTGACCTATGATTCCCAAGGAGGATTCTCATCCAACGGCGGCGGGTCTGGAGAACAACTACGAAATGCTTTTTTTGTTCTACGTAACGTCATATATCTGGAATTACGGGTTGCCTTGCTCCTAACCAAGGAACGCTCCCCAATCAGATGTGTGGTAGCGACGGGCGATTGGCTTGATTTGAGCGTCCACCAAGGAGCTGTTGGTGGCAAACTCCCGCTGAAACTTCAATCAAAGAACAAAGTCCAAACATGAGATCGGAATTGTCCAATTGGACGATACCTGTGGCATCATGGAAAACGGCAAGTGGTTGAGCTGTTGCTGCTGGACAACTTAGGATTGCACTGTGGGCAGACTGGGTGCCAGTGATGGCAAACAGGAACAAGGTTGCCAGACTTTTTTGGGTGTTGGTGGTGTCTGCTTCGAACAATTTATGAGCTGATCTAGAACTGACTCGAGGGCTTTCATTCATCTCGTATTAGCGTTGACATATGATCTGACACTCAGACTTGGGATGACTTTACCAAAAGGTCTAAAACACCCCTCAATGACTCTGTTGGTGAGGTCGAATACAGATTAGCTCATTCGTCGACAGATTTGGCATGCTCACGAAACTCGTCGGTGACCATTGCGAGATAATGATCAGCAGGATTCCGTCCCATAGGAGTATGATGGTCAAGCTTGGCAAAGAAAGCTTCCATATCGATACGGGATCCTTGATACACCATCTGCCCCTTCGAGAGCAATACCACATTCTCAATTCACTTCCAAATGAAACTGGAAGGCTGGTGAATGGTTAGAGTCACTCTGTGGCACGGGGTGGCCTTGGTATAGGTTTGGAGAAACTCCATCACCGATAAGCAGTTGGTGATTCGGCCTTGATCCAGGATCTAGAAACTGTCTTCCCAACGGATTGCTTCATGAAGTGATCGATCGGTTTTCTCTCTCAGATGGGCCGGTAGCGTCACTGGGGTGTTATGCTTCAGAACTTCTAAAGAAGCCTTGTACGCATTGGCAAATGCACATGCATCAGGGTCCCAAATTCCAAGAGACGAATTTTCTGCTTGCTCAACAGAAGCATTGTACAATTTCCCAGTCAGCTTGTTCACCATGCCACGATTGGAAATATCTAGCATATTTGAAATAGCAGGTTGAAACCAAGACGGTGGACCATTGTTCAAGGAAGGTCCGGTGTCATCATTTGGTCGACTATTCCTAACTTGCTCGAGCTGTTGGGCAAGAGCCTTCTGCATTTGCACACCTCGAAAAATAGTATCGAGCTCTCGAAGTATCACTTTGTCAAAGCAAACAAAGTAGTCATCACCATCTAAGTCGCCATCTCCAATCGTCATCGGAAGCGGCACAGCCTCATATCGATTCCGTGGTACACTAAAGATAATATGACCAAACTTCATGTTCCGCAGCCACTGCCAAGAATCTTCCGTCATACCTTCTGGTCGCCCTTTCACAATCTCCAGCATTTTGCAGTCGGTCGGCTCCAAACAGGGACTTCGAGAAACAAAGATATTCTGAATCAGATCTGACAGGTGTACCCGGGTCCCGGTGTCATCGGCGCCATACCCTGTGATGAAGACAGTGTTTTCGGGAAGTTGTCCTGTTGGGTCTCGAACCCCTTTCACATGCGCATGACGGAGGCTTGTGAGAGTCTTTGATATCTTCGCGTACTGAGATACCAAATTCTTTGGAAGTCCCAAACCGATGAGGAGTCGTTGATACCTTACAGTAGCACAAGAGTGTCACAGTGAGTCGGAAAATGTACGGCGTAACACCGGATATATCTGCTTTTTGACACTTACATGGTGCTCAACGGATTGCCTGGACGCTCCTTATAACTCTTTGGGGGGTCCTTCTCCAGAGGGTCTAGGTGTCTACCCAGATAACAGTTCGACGAACTTGGAAAGGTGTCTTTGGCAACCATGACACCCCACGTTTCCCCCTTGTTTGTACGAGAAGGACCCACCTTCATCATTGAGGGAGGAAGTTGAATCTTGTCAATCCCACGTTTCTTCATGAGCATCCCCTTTGCAATTCCAAGCCGTGGTGCAAATACTCTAACCTGGAGTGATACAATACTGTCAAGAGATCGTTTTCTGGGGAACAACTCTGCCAAGAATTGTTCTGGGATAAACCCACAGCCCAGGTGGCAGTCTTCCAGTTCAAGGAGCTCGAAACGGTCGTCCACGGACGGGAAATCCCATACAAGTCCAGATCGACCTGGTGTGAGAAACAACTCAAGCCTGGAAGACACTTTGTGAGGTGCAAGGGAGCGAAAGTCTGCAACTTTCTCTAACTCAGCTTGAATGTCGAACAGAGGCCTCTCTGGAGCTTCTGTTCGAACATAGTATAGGTCAGTTATTGGCTTTTGAGCCCACTGGAACCTTGGATTACGAGCTCCTTGTTTGTGTGTTTTCCCTGCCACCAGGCAATATTTGGCTCCATCAAGAGAGAATGAAGACTTTGGTTGCTCAAGGTTCTTCGTATCCAACTTGAATTGGAGTTTTACAATCGGGTGTGGAGCCCATTTCGCCAGAAATGTATGCGAGGAAATGGGCTCGTCTCCCACAATGATAGTTTGGATTTGAGTGTCCATGAATGGTAGGCCAATAGTATTGTTGTTGTGTTTGCTCAAGGTTGGAGCACATGGATCCAAGGGGGCTGGCGTAGCACGTGCAGCCCCACTAGTGTTTTTTGTAGGATTCCTCGACCTGGAAGTAGTGGGAGTGGATCTCGTCGTTTTCGGCCGAGGTGATCTCACTGAAACACTGTATATTTCTTGTGTGGCCACTGGGCCAACAGGAACGCGGGTGTGGTTTTCGGTTGCATCTGGTGTGGGAGGAGGAACCAAAACAGGAACAGGTTGCCACTGGTAATGTACCTCTTCGACCTCATAAAATTCTTCTTCTCCCTCGTAGTCCATAGCGTTGAGAGAGGGCAGCACGACACACTCTTGAAACGAGGCTTCATCATCGGAAACAACGTTGGGTTGCTGTATCTCAGATGAAACACTCATGCTATCTAGTAGTAGTAGATCTTCTTCAGAAACACCCATGGCCATCCTTGCTCTCCGCTGGGCAGCTTCAACTGCTTCCTTTCGACCAGATCTGGGGTATTGGTTCATATCCTCATCGGGTCTATCAAACGGTACACAGTCATGAAATTGGTCAAGGTCGAATGGGACACTTGGAGCGGAAGCACCTGGTGGAGGTGCACTCCCCTTTTTCTTGATAGAAATCTTGGCCATGGCCTCTCTAGCCCTTCGTCGGGCATCTTGAATAGCCAATTGCTTTTTAGAAACCCCCATTTTTCTTGCCGCTTCCAGTCCAGCAGCAGGTAGTCATGGAATGCTGCTGCTACTGCATGATGTGGTAGGGGGGGGGCTCACAATTTGGCGATGGTCAGCGAGCTGTATGGTGCGTGACACTTGATCGCGCAAGAGACTAAAGGAAAGTAGGGCAACCAATACCACAAAACTTTTGTCATATTTCCATATTCCAACCCTGTTCGCATTTCATTCCCCGGAATTTTCTAGGAACCAGAAGCAGCAGCAGCGGAATGTTCCAGTGGCCAACTACGAGTAGAGGAAGTTGTAAAGGGTTGTCAACCTAGAATGCTCGAAAGGACAACCGGACGCAAGAATACCTGGTTAAAACTCCCTAAAATAGCATTGCATTAGTCAGCTAACCGTAATACTCCTGTGCCTCGATGTTATCCTTCGGTGTTGTCGTCTTCTTGGAAACCTTTCACCTGAAACAGAGATGGTTGGCAGAGTGGCCGACAAAGTGTAAAATAACATAATTCCGTTTGGAAACCTCGGCAACCACCACCAATCCACAAACCTCCCATCTGACTCTACCGACAACGTTTCACTAGCTGGGGTCAACCTAAATCCAAAATAGCACAGAAGGTTCCGTCCATCTGCTGATAGTACAAACAGGAGGCCTTCCATTGATGTTGTATCATACTGTATATGGCGGAGTGCACGGTGGTGGATGATCACCCCGTTTTAGGAGCGATTCATCCTCCGTGGCTGCACAGGTGAATAGTCACCATGCGTTAGATCGAGAAACTCCTGTATCAGTTGCTCATCCGCCAGAGCGACAGCGTGTGCTTCTTCGATAATGTCCTTGGAATGGAACATGGAGACTTGAGCGAGATAATCAGGGTCAAAGACACCCTCCTCCCGTTGTATCTCTTGCTCCTCCAGGACAGCTTTTCTAACCCTAAGCTTATTCTTCTGCCGGCGCTTGGATCCAACAGGTGTCTTGCCTTCCAATCCCCTACTGCAGTAGTCTACATCATCACAAGGCTCACCCTTCATCATCATCTTGACGGTGACTTTTGCCATGGCTAAAATAATCTTGGTGTCTCCCTCTGTGTACCAAACTGATTCCTTCTCATCGTCCGTAAGGTCCCGGACTCTGTGATGTCTCTTCTTTTCCACTCGATGGTTCCAATGAACTTGTTTTGTGGACTTTGGTTTGGAATCGGGCGTGGGTGTTGGTTTGGAAGCTGCCGAGGCTGACGCCGTCGTCGTCGTCGTTGTTGTTGTGCCATTCTCTTTGAAAGACACAGCTTTTGGAGATGTGGATGTTTTTCGCCGACTTTTGGAATCGTCCATTTGCAGAGGAGCGTCCTCATTGATCGTCGCAACCTTGCTAGACCGTTGGGATTTCGGTCGAAGTGGTGGCATGGTGAATATAGCACGAGAACGAATATTGACAGGGTTAGGCTCTTCTACAAGCCAAACGGAAAGATAAGTTTGTGTCTGTCTTGAACAACCACCACCAGAGAGTCTTTTTGCTACGAGTAACAACTTGGAGTGACTCGTAGTTCCGCTGAACGAGTGAATGCTAGTGAAAGGTAGAGTAGCAAATGAAAACCAAAACAACACCCAATGTTGCTAGCACAATCGCAATCGAAAGATAGACACGCAAGTATCGTAGTAGTAGCAGCAAAGAGGGGAAAGGCAAGGTTGCACCCGCAGCGGAGGTAGGAATGCCAACAAGCCCTCGTTTTTTTCGCCGTAGCAGATATTCGTGCGTCGTGCTGGCAGCAGCAGGCATTCCGAGGGCGAGTATGGGGCGTAGGTACTCATGGACAATACCTTCTTGGGGAAGATCGCTTCGTATGCTCGATGGATTTGTCACAGCCTCCTACAGGATAATTGCTACGGAGTTACAGGACATTGAGGCACATGACCTACGATGTCTACCCAAGGCACAAATGTTTGTATGGCACCGTACTTACCCAACAAGAAGGCCGTCCTCGGTGACAAATCCAGATGGGGAGAATTACGACTACGGTCCCGATCCGGCGCGCGGGCGAAATCGCACGAAGGAGAGTTGTAGTCGACTGGATCGACCGCTTTGTGGCAGCACTTACCACTTACTAGTCGCAAAGGAAAGGAGGACCGACCACGCCCGGACGTGGTAGCCTCCCTGGTGCCTCCCGCTCTCCAGGGTGTGTGCAACATCTACATCTTCCGCAGTAGCCTTTGTGCAATCAGCGTCTCGTCACCATGGTGAGTTGAAGCTTGGTGTGTCTCTAGCCTCTGGACAACCATGTTGTTCTTGTAGATGTGGCAGTACTTGTAGAGAGTCTGTGGTGTCTGTGGAGTTTGTAGTGTCCCTGGTGTTGGTCATGGCGATTGTGTGTCGAGTACAAACGCTGGTGCTGGTGCTGGTACTGGTATCTGACCCTTTTTGCTTCTTCGTCAATGTACAGCCACCAAAGGTCCAACAAAAGACAAAGGAACAGAAAATGGCCGCCGCCATGGCCGGTGGTAAGGGGAAGAAGAAAAAATGGAGCAAGGGAAAGGCCCGCGACAAGGTCGACAACAAGGTCTTGTTCAGCAAGGAGCAATTTGACCGATTCCACGACGAAGTCCCAAAGATGAAGTTGATCACCGTATCCACCGTCGTCGAGAAGCTGAAGATCAATGGAGGTTTGGCACGAAAGGCCCTTCGAGACTTGGAAGAGGAAGGAAAGATCAAGCCTGTCCTTATCTCGAGAGCGCAACGAATTTACACACGCAATGTCACGGAAGGTGATGAATAAATAAATCAAATAGTCCGTTCTTGACGGTACTGCCACTCCTCCTTGTCTCTTTCTCCTTGGGATTGTCGCCACCAGTTGCTGGCTTGGAAATGTATAGGTATTGTAGAGTGATGAACGGCNGGCTAGGAATGGTAGAGGTTCTACCACCTAGTACGAGCTTTCAATAGGGAGACCCATTCGCCCTCTTACACCATGATTTCATCCATGACAAAGCGACTTTGTAGTTTGCTAGATGTCCCCATCTACCACCACCATTGCTACCACCATTGC
>WXVQ01000333.1:0-20668 GCA_013372465.1 Nitzschia sp. Nitz4 | reverse complement strand
AATGTCCTTCTTCCCAGGCTGACACTGAACCCAAGAAGGAGGAGGAACCTTCTCGCAAGGACCGTCCCACCGGATCCATGCACGTTGGAGATGTTGACTTTGACCCTGAGGACCCTGCCTTCATCCAAGATGCCACTTGGGGAGAGGTCTTGCAAGCTTGCTGTGTCCACACTCCTGCTGAGTGGGGAATGGCCTTCGGTGGACTCTGCCTGGTTTGCTTCTTCTTGTACTTTTTCCTTGTTGGATTGGATTTCCTCGGAACTGGAGCCAAGGTTATGTCTTCTTGCGCTGCCGGAGCTTTGTTCGGAGATGACACCAACCCCGTTGCCGGTTTGATGGTTGGAATTCTTTGTACTGTCCTCCTTCAATCTTCCTCTACCACCACTTCTTTGGTCGTTTCCCTTGTTGGAGCCGAGACTGTCTCTGTCAAGCAAGGAATCTACATGGTCATGGGAGCCAACATCGGTACCTCTGTCACCAACACCATTGTTGCCTGCGGTCATTTGGGAGACGGTGACCAACTCGAGCGCGCTTTTGCTGGAGCCACCGTCCACGATATGTTCAACTTCATGACTGTCGCTGTCCTCATGCCTCTTGAGGTCATCACAGGATACTTGTACCACTTCACCCACGCTCTTGCCAAGAACTACCAAGCCAAGGATGGAGAGAAGTGGGAGGGACCCATCAAGACACTTGTCGAGCCCATCGGTAAGAAGGTCATCATTGAGAACAAGTCGGTCACCAAGCATGTCGCGAAGGGTGGAACTTGCGACTACTTCTACCCCATCAACTGTACCGATCCTTCCAACCCTACCAAGTCTACTTGCGATGGAGGTTTGATTGCATGCGACAAGAAGACCGGAAAGTGCCCTGCCTTCTTCCAAGTTGAGGCCGACCAATCCGATGATGTCATGTCTGGAATCGTTGTCTTCATCATTGGTATTGCCTTGTTGTTCTTCTGCTTGGGAGGACTTGTCCACATCTTGCAAAAGATGCTTTTGGGAACTTCTACCCGTATCATCTACAAGGCCACCAACGTCAACGGATACATCGCCATGGTCATCGGTATGGGAATCACCATGTTGGTCCAATCTTCCTCTGTCACTACTTCCGCGTTGACCCCCTTGGTCGGTATGGGGGTTTTGCGATTGGAGCAAATGTTGCCCTTGACCCTTGGAGCCAACATCGGAACCACAATGACTGGTATCCTTGCTGCTCTCTTGTCCAACGACTTGGCCATGCAAGTCGCTCTTGCCCACTTGTTCTTNCAATGACTGGTATCCTTGCTGCTCTCTTGTCCAACGACTTGGCCATGCAAGTCGCTCTTGCCCACTTGTTCTTTAACATCACCGGAATCATCATCTGGTACCCTCTTCCCTTCATGCGCGCTGTTCCTCTCCATGCTGCCCGCCAACTTGGACGTGGAACTCGCCTTTGGTCTGGATTCCCTCTTCTTTACATTGGTGTTATGTTCGTTGCCGTCCCTGCCTTGTTCATGGGACTTTCGGCCTTGTTCACTCAAGACTCTAAGGGTTTGACTGTGTTGGGATCTTTCCTCACTGTCATTTTGGCCCTTCTTGTCTTCTGGTTGACCTACTACTGCCAATTCCAAGGAGGAAAGGAGAACTGCGTTGAGTGGATGACTACCCGTCAAACCCGCCTTGATGCCGTTAATGCTTTGCCTGACGATATGGTTTTCTTGAAGAACAAGATCAAGGAGCTTGCTGAGCACACTGGACTTCCTGAGGATGAGGAGGCCCCTGCCAAGGTTGAGGAGGAGCCCAAGGCCGAGGAGGCTGTTGAGGAGGAGACCGCTTAGGGTTTCCGTTCCCTTTTTATGTGGACGTCATCATGTCAAGGCGTCGATCCGCTATCAAGCTGGAACCGTTTGGCATGGTGGATATAGTAAAATACTGGTAGTCAATTGACTTTTGTGAACGTTTCATTTGAGGTTTAGATGATGTACAATCGTAGGAGTGGGTGGATGCCAAGGGAAGCGATATTGTGGGTGAGAGCATTTGACTCATATGATTTCTTGATGGATCAGAACCTTCATCTTAGCCAAGCAGCCTAAATTATTTTTTTAGACTGGTGGAATCGACAAAATGTGGTGTATCGTTCAGAACCGGTCAATTGGGCCGGTCACAATAACGGGTGTGAGTCGAAAATTTGAGGATACCAGGATTTCGGATGGAAAACTTAATTATGTGTCTTTTTGCGTACTTAGATTCTTCTATTGTCACATACCACGCATGGTGGGTCCAATTCGGCAAGCAACGGAGACTCATTTAGCAGTCGCCTCATATGGCCAATTCACAAATTAGGCGAACGGTCACATTTTTGTGAACCAACGGGTTGGAACTGCTTCCAAATTTTCTCTATTGACCCACCGGCTACAACCGGATACAAAATTGTGACATGTTGTGTTGCTGTTGAAGAAGTTCATAAACACATCGATCAAGCGACTCTCAGAGTACTCCTCAAGAAAGCGATTTGCATGTTGCACTAACCTTATGGCACCTTCTGATCACTGTGATACTATGGCAAAGTCTTCTTCTGTCATCCATGACCCGCTCGGTGCGTTGGCATCAGCGGCGATGGCTGCTGAAGCCTCTGATGCTTCAAGAAGTAGCAACGAACATCGCCCCTCTGTTCTTAAAACAGAGAAAGATCGAGATACTCGGTCGGCAACAAAGGAAAAGAAGAATTCTCCTTTGCCGAACGATGCAAAAAGTCAGGTGCCATACGTCCCTCCCACCATTTCATTCAGAACGCCTACCTCTCCCTCTACAGCAGGTACCGCAAACATCCTTGCGTACCCGTATCCAAGAACGTCTCCTTATGCCCCACCTCCTCACTCTTCACCAAGTGGCTATTTCCATCAGTACCCACCTCCTCATCCTCGTGACTACGCTTGGGGGGTTTATGCGGGGGAGCGACCTCCACCTACCCCATATCACTTATGGAAGCAGGCACCACAAGCACGTACGTTGACATCATATCCTCATCCTCCAATTTATCTGGAAGGTCATTCAAAGGCCGTGTATCACACGTACCGTCATCCCTCTGCCGCCGTTCCGTATGGTTACCGCAGCCCTTCAAGTCCTGCCCGTTCCGATGGATCGGCCAAATCTCCCGAGTCTCCACTGGAACACTTGCCCCCATCCAACCAATCTACCCCAAATTTGGTGAGAACAACACCTCCTGGTAGTACAGGGTCGTTGGAGCAGCCAGATTTGGAGGAACAAGCGAAATTACATGAGACAACCGACGCGGTTGACAACCGAGCGACATTCAAACGTAGAGCATCGATGGGCAAATGGACCGAAAGTGAGGATGAACTTCTTCGCCGAGCAGTGGAAGACTTCCAAGGCAAAAGCTGGAAGAAAATTGCCTCTCGACTATCTGGTCGAACGGATGTACAATGCCTCCATCGTTGGCAAAAGGTTCTCAAACCGGGGCTAATCAAGGGCCCTTGGACCCCAGAAGAAGATGCCAAGGTTATTCGACTTGTCAAGCTTCATGGAAACAAGAAGTGGAGTTTCATTGCACGACAGTTGAAAGGTCGCTTAGGCAAACAATGCCGTGAACGGTGGTACAATCATCTCAATCCAGACATCAAGAAAACAGAGTGGAGCACTGACGAGGATCGCGAACTCATGGCGGCCCATGCAGAGCTCGGCAATAGATGGGCTGAGATTGCCAAAAGGATTCCAGGAAGGACGGACAATGCAATCAAGAATCGATGGAACTCTACCTTGAAGCGAATGATGAATCGGGATGTAGGGGAAACGAAGGTCGACAAGGTAGGCGCCAAGCGCAAGCGAAAGGAAGACCAAGGAGAGGCTTGTGAAGCAGAAGTGTCACCAATCAAGAGAAGCAAGACGGAGGACAGTGCTGCCGAAGCACTAAGCAGTCTTGCCAGCCCAATGAGATCTTCTTCAGAAGTTCAACATTCGACGCCACACAGTACCAGTCGCTCTTGCATCGATAGAAAAGACGCCGACTTGTTGCTGGGGTTCAACAGAAACTCCCCGGGAGTTTCTTCCGTGTCCTCTTGACCATGTTGTATTACTGTATTAATGATACAATGTTGCCTTTCCACTCTATCATGTCATGGAGCATGCAGCACTGGCAGAAAGCTTGTACGTACGAATGTGCAATGTCAATGGTTAGTGTACTAATTCATTGTATTCTACTAGAACAACCTTTAGCTACCACTAGTGCCTACTACGGGTAAGTGGTATCATTGTACGATACCACTGCGGCAGCGTCATTCTTGTTGTGGAGGCGACTCCGTAATTCATTATATTCTACTAGAACAACCTTTAGCTACAACTAGTGCCTACTACGGGTAAGTGGTATCATTGTACGATACCACTGCGGCAGCGTCATTCTTTGTTGTGGAGGCGACTCCGACCACGTGGAGTGCGGGATGACACAATATGACTGTGGGTGTGCAAATTTCAGTACCGGTAGTGCCTTTGTCGTCACCAGAGCACAATTAGCCATCTCTCTGCAACAGCAGGTAATAAAAGGAAGCTGCATGATGACAGAGTGACGAAACCTCAGTCAACGTAGGTTTTGATGGGATTCTCGGGATCACCACTAAACTTCCATTTCGGAGTAAAGAAGAATGTAGACATAACGACTGTGCGTCGTTTGGATAGCTGGCTCCACCAAATCTACTTAAATATGAGTGTTTTCCTGTCAACTCCAACCAACAATATCCTTTTGTGCAGCATCGTCGTAAGCATGTCTTGTCTGGGCCCGGGACAACCTCCATCACATCCTCACAAAAAGTCGATTGACAAACAATCATTTCCTCCAATCCACTGCGAATACTAGAAGACACCATGTCTCCACCAAGCTATTGTAACAATCAACGAATGAACCACGGTGCCAGGAGCCCCCAACAGCAAGCCCAAGATTTTTCTTTTTTGGAGGCGATCTTCGAGAACAACATCCAGGGAGAAGAACAACTTCAAGAAAATGACTTGTGTCAAATTCGACATCCTGTAAGTAACCAAGTGTTGTCCAAAAGTGAAGTATCTACCAAAGAGGAGTTGGTACGCTTCATTGATGACATTCTCAGGGTCTGTAGCGGACCTTCTCCACCCTCCGAGGAGTAGCTGGGCCAAAACATCATGGTGCATCTTTGAAGTGTCAATGAACATGTGCAGTTGTAGGTCAACTGAATGAAATGGTTACCTCTAGGTAGTTGAGCTTGTTTTCACTAATTTTAAAAATGAAACATTTGAATGTCAAGAACTCTCATGCCCAACATCACAGCCATTGTTGTCAGCAAATTAAGAACGCCCAACCATAACTATTAGTCGACCTTGCGATCCCAAAACTACCCATTCATGGTCTGGATGCTGGGCGACTACCTGGGGTATCGACCCCTTCAGTGGGATTTTCCTCAATTCGTGAGTTTTTCTCAGTCTAACAAGTAAGTGTCGTTCAGCAGACCTGATCACTTTTGACGAATCCAACACATACTTGTTGGTATGTGCGAGAAATGTGGTTGTGGAAGGGATATTGGGCCAAGTGATGGCAGAGGTTTCTGTGTCTCCGTACATGGGTTCCACCGGCAAACTGTACTGCAGTGATGATGTGTCATCCCTGGGGACGAGCTGTCCATCGGCAGATCTATATTCAACCTTAGGAGGTTCATACAGAATCGAGGGCCGTGATAGTTGATATTGAAACCCTTCATTCATCTGCCTAGAGCGATTTCTGCGTTCCACCACATTTGAACGCTCTAGCTTCGTTGATACTAGCAAACCTGCTTTTGTCAAGCAAGTAATCTCGAGAAGACTCCCCCCTTCAAAGGATTCATGGATCGGGACACAGGAGGAAGAGGTTGTAGATGAGAGATGTAGTCCTACAATACTCCGCGTTGATTCTGAGCACTTGGACAATGGCGACCATCGGTGCAAAATAGTCGGCGCGAGCTCCGAGGAGAAATTCCGCTCCCTCGTCGTTGTCGTCCAATCTACTAAAACGAAACTGCCATCAGTAGTGCCAAAGAGCACCAACGACGAGTTCAGTCCAGGTAAACGACGGGCGCAAGAGCATATTGACGAGAGTTTGAGTCTCCAGTAAGGTGGAATCGTGTTTGAGGAAAGGTTATCATTTTTCAATTGCTTCCAACAATAGACTGAATGCCCAGCACTTGCAACAACGTGATTTGCGTCCAGGTATTCCAATGTTTGCACAGTTCCACTCAATGTCCTGTGCTGGAGTTGCCGATAGCAATCTGGCGATGGCATGTTACTAGAGGAAGCGGACGACCCCCAATTGTTATCTAATCCTCGTCGTTGACGAGCCTCCCTCGCTTCTATCCAGGCAGAGATTTTTTCCAGAGCATACAAATGGCATTTCCCTGATCTTTTGAACCCCACCGCTAGTTCATCTGGGTCGAAAGGGTTCCATTTGATTGTAGATATTGGATGAGGCACCGGAAACTCGATGATAGGAGGGATGCATATCGATGCCGGTGGGGTTTGTGGAGTATCCATTTGCTCACTTGCATTTTTCTCGGGCGTTCGGTGTCTGTATCGTCGAAAACGCTGATGCTCCGACTTCCCAACGATATCCGCGGCGCGGACCATGTCCCAGTCATAGATTCGGATCCCATTGCGGGGAGATCGATTGTTTTGAGAGTATGCCACCGCCAACAGAATACCTCCCATTGGATCCCAAGCTAGACATTCAACTTTAGAGCCAGACCCGTCCAAAGAATCCAGATGAAACCAGCTTGGCTCTTTCCAGTTCTTCGCGTGGTGCTGAAATGGGGCTATGGCGCAACCCGTCGTAGAACGATGACACAACCTCGTAGCAAGGTTTTGTTTTGTCGGCATGGGACGACGTTGTGTTGAGGAATATGTTGACAACAATGAGGTTGATTGAAACTCTCCCAAGTCCGACATTCCCATAATCCTACGGATCGAAGGTACGTTGGCTTGAATTGTGGGAGCAGGAGGAATTGGAGATTCGTTCGACCGTTCTTCTGGGATTGGTGATGTTTTGAGCACGTCTTTGGGTGTTGAGGTGTCAGTAGAGGGTAGTCTGGGTATTGGTTGAGGTTGCGTTGCCTTGTCTTCCAAAACATTTGCTGCAGACTGGAATGGTCCAACAAGCTTGCGGGTGCCAATGTCATTCGTCGATTTTCTCCGTTTGGTATTGGATGCAACCTCGGATACAGTAGAAGAACGAGCCTTTGTCACAACATTACGACTTCTACTTCGCTTTGCACTAGTTGAAAGATTGGAGGGTTTGCTTGAGGTAAGTGAGGCCAACGGTACATCGAGATCTTCCCAATCCAGATCTATTTCAGGACTCTGCCGGTTGCTTTTCTTTTTTGTTCGGCTCGTGTTGTTCTCCGCATTTTCTTTGTTCACTGGTTGCAGAAATGCAAACAACGATGTTTGTCTGGACATTAGATGTGGTGAATCTAGCGTCAAGATGTTGTTGCTGGTTCGGTCCTCCTTGGCAATTCTAGTTCATGAAAGGAGGTTGTACTACTCGTATCCTCATCGTGCGACAACTTTCGCGCCAAAAAATGACGCAGACGACGCACAGACAGATGCTTCACGCCATCCTACTGTAAACTTCCCAGGCAATTCTTACGCCATGAAGAGACTCTTCTCTTGAACCTACAGCTTATAGTGCGAGATAAATGGATTAGACGACGCTATCGTGCGAATCTGGTCAAAATAGGTAGTATCGCATTTGAAGCGAATGTTGATGGCCTCGATGTTCGCACAAGGCTGCCATTTCATACCCTACTTCAACACAAGATAGCAAGGTTTTCGCGTGGATCACCTTCTTGTAGACAACCTGAGGAGTCTTGTCCAGGTAGAAAAAGATGAAGTGTGATACCTTTGTGCTGACTATTGTGTACATTGTGTACAAAATACCAGTCAACAGCAGATGTTTTATCATTGATATCAAGTAACCAGAGAAAACTAATGTTGGACGTCTCAATCTCCGTGACTCAGTGGATCTTGGGATACGTCTTGCCTTCCTCCCGCAGTGAACGAGCACGCCTCGGATTTGGAGTAGCTGTAGTACTGCCAACACTCGTACGGCGGATTGACGGGCCTATTGGCGCTTGTTCGGGCGAGACACCACCAAAAAGACTTCCGTAGAAACAAATTATACCTGAACCACATATTGGAGGAGGGCCGAAGGCATGTCTGAGTTGGACCAAGGATTTCTGATTGCTATGTACGGATGGAGGCCCAAGGCTATTATAGGAGGACCCCTACAGAAGCCTTTAAATAAGCCTGGATTGTCTCAGTTCTCGATGGGGAATTGTATGGACGTGCCAAAAGTTACTATTTCAGAATGTGTTGAACCTACCATTCTCTAAATCACTTAAAAAAGATTCCCAGGGACATTGGTTCCACGATCTGATTGCCGAGGCAACACATACGCGATGAGGCAGGTGGAGAAAATGGAACGTCGTATTGTTGACACGCCAGTTGAGCGGCGGAGTGGCAGAAAAAGCCTTGCAGCTTTTGACCACAACAACATTACTGATCCCCCCACCATAGAATCGTTGCTGCAACAAGGCTTTCCCATTGTTGGAGTACCATCACGGAAGAGTGATCGTTCCATTGGCGACTACTTGTGAAACACCTTCGCACGTTATGCAACAAATTGTGATGACCAGCAAGCTACGGATAGACGACAATGTCAAGAATGAGATCCTCACCAGTGCCGAGAACAGGAAATCCTACCTCCGCAGCGGCAAGGGTGTTGATCGCAATCTTTCAAATCAACGTAAAAATAAGATTCGAGATTCTCTCAGTGCTATTCTAAAGACTGGCCCCATGGCACAAGCTCAACAACAACAACAACAACAACCTCCACCTCCTCCTGTCAGTAGTCCTCCGAGAAGGAGAGCCAGTATTGGTGGACTAGCCCGAAGAATGTCAATGAAACAACAAGCACCGGCCAAAGCTAGTGGAAGACTTGACGACCCATTCATTGACGCTCTTTTGGGTGCTTCGTTAAACTTTCCTGCCCAAGAACAGTCGGATTTCTCCAAATCACAATCGGAACGGGGTGCAAGGAAACTTTTTCAAGGGATGGGTCTGGACCAATTCAAGGAAAAGATGGGGTACAAAAAGTCTTCCGATGGTACGGCTCTGACACCGACCACAACGTTGAGAAAGTCGTTGGCAAACAACCAATCGGATCCTAAAACACCCCAGGCACAGGCTGGTCAAGTGAACCACAGGTCTCCACGCTCCTATTCAGCGAGGACAGAGCGTACTGCAGACAGCACGTACTCCCCCGAACACGGAGATGATGCGTCTGTAACTTCCGAGTTTACCAATCGCTCGGGTGGAACTACCAAGAGTAGAAAGAGTTCCCGCGATAAACTTCGACGCAGGCCCAAAGGAAGCTTCCATGATACTACGGATGATGATGACATTGAAATTGGATCCCTAGCGTCGGCTGGTCCCAAGATGAGTCGTCGATCCAGTCGAGCCACTGGATCTAGCAGTGTTCGATCACGCCGATCGATTGACACTCTATCCGAACGGACCAGAACCAAAGCGATGATGGCTACAACTTCTTCCTCGGTACGAAGTCACCGAACATTTGATGTCGATGACACTACCGGAGGGTGGGGAGACCTTCAATTGGAGGAGGATGTCAAGCCTATTAGCAATCATTCGAGGAGACGATCTGTGCATTCGAAAAACTCCAAGCATCGCCGGGTACCGAAAGTGCAACAACAGGACGATGACTCTATCATCTCCGAAACGGAAGCAATCCGGGACGACGATGATGATAACTTGGATGACTATGAATTTGAGTTTGGTCTAGGTGAAAGCTTGGATGAGCAATTGGCACTGATGACTGGAGATAGCACACGATCTTCGCGCTCCATCACCTTCTCCGAAGATGAGGATATTCAGTCAATCTCCATGGAGTCACACAGCCAACACACTCCAGTATCTAATTGCAGACCTCGATCAGACTCGGCAGAATCGATCGATTTCTGTCCGCCAAAGCAACCAAGCATGAATAGCTTGGCTGACTCTCATCACACTCTTCCAAAGAGCATTTCGGTCGTTGACAACGAGTCGTCAATGGTCTCGCTCGACACTTCGCGTCGTGGATCCAGTCACAGGAACGCTGGGTTAAGTTCCGAGGAATTCAGTCGCATGAATGACAGCTGGCAAGGGTTGGAGCTAGATTTTGGGGATAACGGATCTAGCAGTTCAGGACCAAAGAAGGTCAAGAAACCGGGAACCAGCGGGAAGAGAAAAAGCTCGTTGCCCAAGAAGCGAGGAACAAAGGAGCAAATCAGAAAGCAAGCACAAAGTCTTGATACTAGTTTGTAAACTCATAGGCAACTACTAACTATGATCGTATCGTTTTTCGAGAATCTATGAGGAGCTAGGAATCTGGGTAGTGCTGATCATGCTGGTATGTTTCTTAGCTCTTAGCTTCTACGAGTACCCGTAGGTCGCAGAAGTCATTATTCATCCGTCCGTCCGGCAGTAGTCCCCGTCGTCATCATGTCGTCGGTAGTTGAATTTCGATCCGGTCCGGCGAAATTTTCTCAAGATTTATGATACAGCACGGGTTGCTTCCTATGTAACCGAAGCTGTGGGGAAAGGCGAACACAGATTTAGGTGCACCTCAGGCTGGCCGACCTCATTACTATCATGAAAATACGGCATACTCCGCGCATCGACGTTTCGCTTCGCCATAGCCAAAGGCCACTGCATATGTGAACGGTTGGAGGCAGCACCCGTTGGGCCACCAACAGTGTTCACAAGTGGAACAATATTGAAACTAGTTGTTGATACCACATTTCGTCACTGTCTTGACGCTGTTCTTCTAGAGTCGTTGGTGCAATCCAAACAAGAAAGTGAAACCAAATGAGAAGACAACGGCTTCATCCAGCTACAGCGCTTGAGAACGAGCGCGAGTTTCCTGAGGGAATCGAAACGTCTCGTCGCTCTCGCAAGAGCTTCGAAACTGAACACCTGCGACAAAGTGAACATCTCGCACCTCATTCGTCGTCGCCTTTGATTTCCTTTGGAAAGATAATGGATTCTATTTCCCGATTTGACGGAAATGATGTCTATTCTGCTCTCACCTTTGGGTGTCTGCATGATACAACCGGAAGTTCGAAGCCTGACTATCGTTATCCCACTGAACGCAGATGTGTGACTATATCAAGAGACCCTCCTCTCCCTCCATGGTTACCGACTGATATTCAATACTTCACAGGTCAAGATGACGTTTCTCTAGATCTTACCTGTGATGAAAGTTATGGTTGGGGAATGGATAATGTCTCTCCTACCGCTCGGATACGAGACCAGTCTCAAGGAATTCGGTGGATTCAACCAGCGAAATCCATTGGCAGTGCAGAACTGTTGGATGGGGTAGGAAACACCCCCGTCCCCTTCCCACGACAAAGAACTCGAGAATCTTCACCAGAGGACTCATATGGTACTAGTCAAACAGCTCGCCGCTCCTCGGAAAGTTCTGGCTCCACGGCAGCCGTATTTGAATATGAACCTGTATCTACCACAAAACGACGCAATGGGATCCTCAAAGTTGTAAAAAAGTGTGCATCAGGCACTTGGAGGCGCCTACAAAGTATCTCCCGTCGGGTACACCAACGATCCTCTCGATCACCCTTCTCCAAATCGAGATTCTACCAAAAACTCACGACCACTGGAGTGCCTTATGCCCGCAGTGCGGAATACTCATTCCCATTCGAGGCCATGGCTTGAACATAGCGACAATCTGCACCTGCAACCTTGGGATTAGGGAGACGTGGTGTTTTTCTAACTTCTAGGGTTGCTGGTTTTGTCAGGTAGTTTTAATATTCAACCCTCCTACTTTCAACCACACGTTAATCGCAGCCACCCACCATTTTCGCAGCTCGATTCTTCTTCCTCCAGCCATTCTAGGAATTTCTTGCTCGATTACAGCGACACGAAATTTCAGGTCGTAGGACACGCAAATCCGCGTGACGGACTATACGACGGTAGTCCCACATGATCGAAGGGCGGGAAAATTGAATACAAGGACTGAAACGAATGAGTAGTGTCAGCCAACGAAAGCGAAACTGTTAAGCTTCACTACTGCTTCCAACACAAGCATCAACATCTCTTCTTCGGCTCATCCGAAGAATCTTGTACAACTCCTCCGCTATTGCTACTAATACAAACCTCGGTCTCTACATTGCAGCCATGGGACAGTGCCGGTCAAGTTTATCTGATGTGATGTCTACACTTTCCTCGCCTCGATCGGGTAGCCACCATGGAATGAAGGACATGAATGACTCGCAATCGGAGTTTGGAGGTCGAGGCTTGCTGTCAGGGTCAGATGCCGGGTCCAATGCAGGAAGTTTTCGAAACTCTCAACCTTCCAAGAAATTGGACTACTATGGAGGCACTATCGGTGACGATATTCCAGAAGAGAAAGAAGATGATGACTAGGCTGTTGCCGAAGAAACGTGTATCGGAATATTCTTGGAATTCCGTTGGAAGGGTTGTACAAGAGTGTCACCCAGAATATGCTACTTCTGAGGTGTTTCTTTTTGTGTATAAGTTGGCGTAGGAAGATTGCAGCTTTCTCAATTGTTCTGAAGTTGCGGATCAATCGGGATGCAGAGCTGCATTTTGGGTATCAAGAAGAATATGCAAATATTTGGGGACGATCTATGGACCACGTGTTGTCCAGTACCTTATATATTCCCTTGTATTTTTACTAGGAGGACTTGTCAATAGTGTTTCCTACAGTACAGTGATTGTAGGCCCCATCCTGCATGCTTCGTGCAGCCTGTCTGCATCCTCTGGATCCTGAAAGATCATACAAAAGGTACCTTCCGCAATTCATTCCTATTCCAGTAGTCTTACTCTTGCCATTGGAGTTGTGTCATTCTAGGCGAGATTCGTCATAGATACAATACGCAAGGGTAGAATCTTGAATTTTGGTAGAAATCTGTAAAGGGGCTTTTTGAGTCCCTCTAGATCTTCGATGACCGAGCCATCGACTTCGACGACTTGGATTTGCTGGCACATCCTGGAACCTATTGGTTATTATCAGCGTGCACTGGATATCCATTTCACCGTTGTTCCTTGTTATTGTAGCCAGAAGTTGCAACTGTTTGGTCAACCGCGCCGCATTACATAGCTCCTGTATCTCCTTCTTTTTCCAGTTACAATCATCTTTACGTAGCAAGCTCACTACCATGCCAGGTGACAATCCAGATTCCCAACCCCTTCCCAAAGGTTGGGTCAGGACGTTTTCCAACAGTCAGAAGCGATACTACTATTCCCACAAGGACACAAAACATACGCAGTGGCACTTCCCTACAGTATCAGAAGTAGCAGATCCATGGATGGCCAAGGCTAGGTCCGAAGCAAACCAGAAGAAGGAGAAAGATCGCGGTTCATCCACCAAAAAGAGAAAGGATGAATCCGAAGAAGGAAGTAGCAAACGCCCTCGGCCTTCTAGCGAAAAGCATGTTTCGAGCAGTTCCCATACAAAACCTGTACCGGCACCTGCTTCGAGTGCTATCGACTCGCTGTTGTCGTTGGCAGACACTACCAGTGTTGCCATCATCGTACCCTACCGCGATTTGCATGTCGAGCAGAAGCGTGCTGCACATTTAGCCAAATTTGTTCCCCACATGATTCAGTTCCTTGGTTCCTTACAAAAGCAGGGAAAGGTTTCGGATTTCCACGTTTACATCGTGGAGCAATCCGATGATGGCCGCAAGTTCAATCGAGGCAAGCTCCTTAACATTGGCTTTGATTACGCCAAGAAACAAAAGGGTCTGAACCATGATGTCTTTATCTTTCATGATGTGGACTTGCTGCCGCAAGCTGATTTGGGAGCTGCCTATGCCACTTTCCCAAAGACTCCTTACCATATTGCCCGGGTTTGGGATCGGTACTCCAACAACCCCAAGTACTTTGGTGGGGTTGTGAGTTTTTCTTCCAGTGACTTCAAACGTATTAATGGATACCCCAACACCTTCTGGGGTTGGGGTGGGGAGGATGACGAGCTTCAGAATCGTTGCCAAGCCATCGGATTGAAATGGGACTGGCCCCGTACTGGTGGAACCCTCGTGGATTTGGAACAGATGACGCTGCAAGAAAAGTTGAACTTCTTGCGGAACCACAAGGAATGGAAGTGTATGGTCAAGTGGGAGGCGTTGGAAGAACATGCAACGACATGGAAAACCAATGGGCTTGTGGATTTGAACTACAAGATATTGGGAACAAAGCCACTAGATGGAAAGCCTGCGGGGCAATCCAAGGCAACGTTGTTGTCGGTAGATGTCAAACTCAACGGCAATCATTGGGCAAATGACAAGTGCAGTGTTGATTTTATGGGGGACTGGAAGAAGTAAATTGGAAGATGGTATTGTTAGTAATCAATAAAAGCTATGGTCGTTTCTACCTTTTTCGTCGTTTGGCGCGTGTTATCCAGTGGATGATATTGGTTGGTGGTCGGGGACACAGCACAACGGGGTACTGTACGAGTAGAGGTTCAGAATTCATCTAGGTAATATCTTGTGCTGGTGCTACGATGTGGGTTAGTAGACAAGAAATTTGCAGGATCACTAGCTTGAAAGCTACCTAATCTGTACGTTGCTTCTTGGAAGCTGGCTCTGAATCGCTGGGCTCTTTGGCCAATTCCTTCAAGGTACTTTCGAGGCGATGCTCCAAGGTCATGTGATTCTCTGGAGCCAAGCCAAGACAAGCCCGCAACACATTAATGATGGCTTGTCGTTGAGTGAAAAGGGCGTTAACAACTGGGGCACCGTTGGGAACAAGTGGTGCTTTGAGCATGTAGGACAACAAGGACAAAACTGGATGGAACGTCTCCCAATCGTTGCCTTCCTTTCGGATACGGATGCGCTCGCAAAGTTCACCGAGCAAAACAAGATCATATATCAGAGGTGTGGCCAACAAGGAATCTTCGCAAGTGTTGTGCATCACAATGGTGTTGGTTCCACCCATGAAGATTTCAGATGTATACTCATCCATGGCGCGTTTGGAATCTCCAACTTGTGGAACATACTTGATCACAACAACGTGGTCGGGGTGTTCATCTTCCTCAAACAAGATACGGTTAGAGGCAACCATGTCGTCAACAACGTTGGACTTGGAAATCTCCTTGGAGCGGAATTGACTTGGGGCACTTAGATTCTTTCCATCATTGTTTCCCAAGTGATTGTAGGAGACAATCGAAACGGGTTTGATTCCAGCTGAGACTAGGAAGTCAACAAGGACTGACTTCATTTTAGTCTGACCACTCTTGAAATCATCTCCGGCAACAAATGTGTTGTGACGTTTGGCAAGTTCGACAACTCCAGGAACAAAAGTATTCTGTGGGGAACCGTTGATGAAAGTGCATCCTTCCAAAATACTGGCAACGGCAAAAATAGTAGAAGCACTCAACTCTGGTTCATCACGTTGGATGGACTCCAACAAATTGTCGGCGGTATCGTTCACGCCTTCTTCCACACTGGCAAATCTCTCCGTATTGGCTGTCCACATCAAAATAACTCTATCCAAACCATTGGCCTTTTGGAAATCGCGAATGTCCTTACGAATTTGCTCCATTTGTTCTTGCTTGGAACCAGTCAACACGTTGTCGGCTCTGTCACTTTGATTGGCAGCAATAAAGTCAGGGAAGTAGACGGACTTCTGGGGAACGATGTCTTTCATGTGTGGATAGAGCTTTTCTTGCAGCTCATAGCTCAAAACTTGGGATCGACGCATGGCATCTCCCAAGTTCATTGAGTTGATATCCCATCCGCCCCAAACAATGTCGTTGGGGTGTACCATGGGTAGCATGTTGCGCATGGGAGTATACACAGGATTTCCACGACGATCATGACCCAAGGGAACAGTGGAGGACATAAGAAGCGATCCCCAATAGTTGGCCTGTTGCTCTCCGTTCTTGGAGTTCCAAGTCATTCCCATCTTGTTGGCAAGAGCCCCGGCAACACAAGTACTGTACCAAAAAGGAGAGTGAGATATGCGGTTGGTTCCAAATTCGACCGTGTCCTTGCACCCAAACATGTCTAAAAGTGCACGTACCATCCATTGTTTCCTCCAAGTCCAACCAACATGACACCGAGCTACATTGTAGGAACGGAACAAATTTTTGCCACAGCAACCAAAATGTACAAAATGTGTTTTAATGAGTGAACACGTCGACAATCGTATGGAAAAGAAAAAAGTAGGCAAACAAAGGACGTACCTTGGGTACCTTGACATCCGTCTTGAACTCCATTTTGGTTTCCACTGGCCGGACCAAATTTCCTTCGACAATGGTTGTTTCATACCTGCATGATATGACAAAAAGGTGACATGTTAGCCCTATAAGATCCAGTGTTTGTTGGATACACCCATACCATGTATGTACACATCATATAGGACTGTTTAGGAAGGAAATAATGCACAAAAGGCAACTTACGTGTACTTGGACAGGATGGAGTCGTCTGTGTATTGACATTTGGAGGACTGGACCTTGAAATCACCTTCGATATAGTTGCCTTGACTCATGTTGACGTTGAATAATGTTATATCTGAATGGAAAGGATGTTTCTAGGAAGTGGGTGCGGGGGAAAAAGGGACTACCGTCGACTACTGGAAGTAAACACAATATCAGGATATGCAAGGGTGAACTGTTTCAAAGCCAATGCCAAGTCGTCGTCGTTTAGGACGAAGAAAGCTGGACGGCCGAGAGGAAATTGAGAAAATCGGACAGGCAGCAGCATTGCCTCCCGCCGTAAAAGGACGCCATCCACTTTGGAGGGTTCTCCTCCCCCCACGTCCTTCCCTCCAACCCCAATCTCAATCGGTAGACGGACAGGCTCCTTCGATACGCGCGAATCGTGGTTGTCGTCGCCCGCCGACAAGTTTGGATGGAAGGCAGTACCGCATTCGTGTCTTTGGGCATGTTCGTTCCTTCGTGATTGAGTGATTGTTCATACCGGTAGGGGTTGAGCTATGATTCTCTACCCCTCCGTGAGGTGAGAATGTCAATTGCAGATGCAGAACTTTCGGAACTTACCACCATCATCGCCACCTCTTGCTCTCTTTTTCTTGGTGGTAGATGATGATGATGCCGATCGAAACAGCGATCGTTGGAAACAGGTCGGCGAAAGCAGATCCGAACCTCCTGAACCTTTCTCTGTCCTGTAGCTTCTTCATCCTCTCGAAAGAAATCCCGTTTTTACTGCAGTGTAGAATAGTGTTGTGTAAATTTTATTGGCATCTCTATATATTTCGGTTAAACACAGCTGATTTGAGCTGAAATACACAGGGTGTCGTTTGTGTTGTGAGTGTGTTCATTCTATAGTCTAGGAGGGGTTGTTGTTGTTGTCACAAGTGGAACAAAAGTACAGCAAGGGTGGAAGGAGCTTGAAGTCTAAGCGGAGCGGGCAATCTTGGGTGTAGGCTTGCCAAGGCTGAACATTCCTCTGACCACATTCATGGGAATCTTTCCAGTGTTCTGGATGATCTCTTGCATACGATCTGACAAACCACCTGATCGGGCTGTCTCGGCTCGTTGCTTTTGAGCGTTCTCGACGCGAAGAACAGCCTCGGCAATCTCATCGATCGAGTATCCAGCTGACATGAGCAATTGCGCTCGCTTGGGGACACTGAGAGTCTTGACTCTTCGCGATGATGCCGTGGTGGGCTTGCGTTGGCTTTCTTTCAGAAAGTCGTACACTTCCACTTGCTCAGTGTGCACATACTTCGGTCTCCACCCAATTTCAATCGGGGCCCCGCTACTTACGGCAGGGTTTTCACTGAGGACAACAGGGAACTCCATGATGGTGACATCTCCGAAAGAAACTGTCATTGTGTTTGGTTTGTTTTGTTTTGTTTTGTGTGATAGGATGAGAAAAAGAAACAACGGACTTCGGCTTGGGGCTCGGGAAATTTTATGTGAGCCAACAGATTGGCTGATTTCGGTTGTTTCTGATTTTGATCCAATTTCGCCTACTGACACAAAAACGAACCCCCCCCGTAAAAGATGCCACGCTTCCCATTCTGCTGCCGGCATAGTGCACGGTCCGGCATCGAGGTTCTTCGTTTTATCAATTTAAGTACCCTCTTTCTCGCCATCACATAATCCTGATAATTCCCAACAGACAAGCAATATTAACTATCCCCAACCAGGGTGTGGAGGCCCAAACGTCGTACTCGCCTTGTTTGATATTTATTCAAAATGTCATTGGAATTTGGTATAAGCCTGTGTTACTTCTTTCACGAGTAGTTCTCATCGGCGCTTATGGTTCCATCGCCTTTGGTGCCGCCGGCGGAAAAGTTCGCATTCGGTTGCTGCAACCACGAAGAAACAGCTCATCACAGGAAAACAATACTCCGCTTCACCTACGTTGTGATGGGAAACGGGAATCACCACCTTGACGTCAACACACGAGTGATGTAGGATGCACCCTCCTCAACTGCAATGTCACCCTTTCTACAAACCACAATGCTTCACCTACGTTGTGATGGGAAACGGGAATCACCACCTTGACGTCAACACACGAGTGATGTAGGATGCACCCTCCTCAACTGCAATGTCACCCTTTCTACTCACATTTTCAGTGTACGACATTTCCGCAATGACCAAGACAAACTTTCTATCCTAACGATGCAACTCAAACTGGGTTGAAGTGCTCGTCTTCTTGCTTGTGTTCTCTGCATGGCGATGCTGCAACCTATATAGTACCCTCCAACAATATCAAAACCCTGGGCCAAACCGTGGGAAACACATATTCTGAACGAACAAGTGCAGTTCATGGCAATCTGCCTTGATTGAAGTCGGATCGATCTGTCTGTGAGAGAATGGCTAGTTTTGGGATGTTTCGAACACTTGCATTCAGTATCTGTTGTTACTTCACAACGACCACCCGCCGTGGGATGTGGGTCATAGAGAATAGGCATTGGCTTTTTGCTTGTGAAGATGTCCAACACTAGTAGGGCGATATCGACTCTGCTGGCCGACGATATTGAAAATTATTGCAGTGACGTCAAGTAATCGTTGATGCCAGCACTCACCACTTGTCTCCAAGAAATGCTTCTTTTGCAGCCACTAGTACCCACTATCCCCACGTTTCCTCGGTGTTCTTGGTACCAACTCGCAAATGTCCAAACAAACTTTACAACCTAAAATGCAACTCAAGAAAGAAGCAGGTTTGGCATTTGGTGATTTTTTCGCTTGTGGTTCCTATACATACGGAGGAACGGATCGCTTCGAAACCTTTCTATGACAGGAACACCCCAATGTTGAAAGAAACATACCGGTGAAAGAAAACCAACCAAAATGTCTTGGGGGGGGGATCCATGATCCAAGAATCAAGTTGGCCTCTCTCAAGTCTTCCGATGCAAGAGTTGGAATGACAACTTGTTGACATCCATGCAACTAGCCTCGATACCGATTCAAGTTTGTTGGAAGAATACTACACCCGCCTACAGTCGAATCAAGAAAGAATCAAGTAGGTGTTCAGATTCTTTCGATCGCCTTCTTCTTCTTCTTGATACCAATACAGTATCAATTGATGCCGATGCAAAAGAGTTGGAAGAATAAGGTTCTCGATCCACTCATGTTGGAAGTGTAACGGGAAGTGTGAAGGTACTATCCATCGGACATTCCTTCTTATACCTTTCAATTCCCTTTGCATGACAACACTTTGGCATTCATGCAACTAAACTGGACACAGACACAGGAGGGTTGGAAATATTATTGTTCTTTTACAATTTTTTCATTCGGAATGTGCATCACTGGTATTCAAGGAACATTGCTTCAGGGAGTTCCAAATGCAGGCGTTCAAGGATCCAAGGAACCTGTCATTATCGCACCGAAACTTTGGGACACAACATATACCATACTATATCCAGATGATCAACTGCAAAGAGTAGCAGCTAAATGTCATAAGACTCTTTGAGGTCCTGCAAATTCGCTTCGATAGTCGCAATT
This sequence comes from Nitzschia sp. Nitz4, assembly GCA_013372465.1. Classification (NCBI taxonomy): domain Eukaryota; phylum Bacillariophyta; class Bacillariophyceae; order Bacillariales; family Bacillariaceae; genus Nitzschia; species Nitzschia sp. Nitz4. The sequence goes on along the minus strand of WXVQ01000333.1, from coordinate 661 downwards.
GTTTGAGCTCGCTTGGTGGCATACTTGCGGAACAAATCCTGTTGTCGTCCACTCCAGACGCTCAGGCGTTGGCCACCAACATCTGCGCTCACGGCGACTTTGATGGGATAGGAATCCACTCTGTTTTCCTTGATATCGGCACCAGGAAAGACTGCCAAGACAGCATCTCGGGCAGTACTGAACTCCTGGTACCCCCCATCTCAGTTGCGACACTAACAACAGGCAGAGCATGAGCATGGCTGGGTGTAATCACATGGCGGACAAGAAAGATGGAACACACTTACGTAGGTGACAGTGAATTTGGCTGGAGACATCTTTATACCAACGGCGTTAGAAACTAGCAGGTACTGTAGTTTTTTCTGGGTTGCGAGTTACGATCGCTGTCAACTGCCAACGACAACGTAGAGGAAGAATTCTGCTTGAGAAACTTTCTTTGTAGAGCAGTCATTTGGTTCCAACAAGTCAAAATCAGAATTCCACAGATAACGTCCAACTGATGTCGTATGTGACAAACACGAACATTTATTCCTATTGGCGTGACAACCACCACCAACTTTACTGCTGCTGCTGATGCCAATCCAACGAGTACAGCAACATTACCAAAAATACTACAAATGTACTCGTTGTAATATCAACCTCACGGACAACTACGTAGAAAGTG
>WXVQ01000291.1:0-20990 GCA_013372465.1 Nitzschia sp. Nitz4 | reverse complement strand
ATATGCAGGTACATTCACAACCCCCTTACCAGGTAAGGGGCTGGCACGGTTGATATCCATTGCTGGAGCGGCTGCTCAAGTACAGGTCACGAAAAAGCCCAAAGTGAGTTTCTTCCAAGGGCAAACCTCGAGCCAGGCTCAAGTTATGCAACCGGTATTCCAAGATGTCTTTCTCGAGGAGGACTCCGACAAGCGTGAAGTTGTCGGAGTCCTTTGGATGATCTCGTCGTGGAATGGGTTCTTCAAGAACATTTTGTCTGAGAACGTGATTGGCCCTCGCCTGGTGATGGAGAGCTCTTGTGGCTTCATCGAAACGTACCAGATTTTGGGCCCGGAAGCAGAATTCATCGGGTATGGTGACTTCCATGACTCCAAATATGATCAAATGGAGATTTTGGCTGACTTCTTTCGATTTGACGAGGATGGCAAAGAGTATCCCGAAGATCTATGCATGGATCATATCACTTTGCGTATGTACCCTACCGACGAGATGAAGGATAGCGTGACAACCTCACGCCCTAGCATTTACGCCAGCGGAGTTGCCATAGTATTTGTGTTCACCTGGATGATGTTCATGGTATATGATTGGACTGTTCGTCATCGCCAGGAACGAGTGATGCAGCGTGTGGAAGCGCAAGACAAAATCGTTTCCAATCTGTTTCCGGCTACCATCCGTGATCGTCTTTATGGGATTGGAGATAAGTTGGCTGGTTGTGACGACGGCTATTCAACTACTTCCGCCAGTCAAAACCCACATGCCTCTGGTGGCGATGTCAATGGACCTGATATCTTTGGTTCGAGACCTCTGGCTGATTTGTTTCTGGAAACGGTACGTCTGAGCACATTGTTGTGATGTAGTAGCTTGAAGCAGAGCATTTTCCCTGTTGCTCATTGCCTTCCTGTCGTAGACCGTTTTGTTCGCAGATATTGCCGGGTTTACGGCTTGGAGTAGTGCCCGAGAGCCCAGCCAAGTGTTTATTCTCTTGGAGAATGTCTACGGTGCATTTGACAAGCTCTCTCATCGCCGTGGAGTGTTCAAGGTCGAGACAATTGGAGACTGCTATGTTGCTGTAGCTGGCTTGCCGACTCCCAACAAAGACCATGCAGTCACCATGGCCAAGTTCGCTCGCGACTGCTCCAGGAAAATGGGCGCTGTAACTGCCAAGATGGAAATCCTTCTAGGTCCCGACACTGGTGACTTGGATATTCGAATTGGCCTCCATTCTGGTCAAGTGACGGCCGGTGTGCTCAGAGGGGAAAGGTCTCGATTTCAACTCTTTGGTGACACGGTCAATGTAGCTGCTCGAATGGAAAGTGCCGGAGAACGAGGCAGGATCCATCTTTCTAGTGTGACAGCAGAACTCATCAAGGCAAATGGATACTCCAAATGGGTCAAGCCTCGCGGAGAAATTCTAGTTCGTGGCAAAGGTTCGATGTCCACCTATTGGCTAGAAACCCATGCCGAGTCCGATTTGAGGCATGAGCGCACCCGGAAGGCTCATGCTCTTGAGTTCCTTGACGCAAGGACCACATCCACAGTAGACGTTGATACAACAGAAGAAAGAAGCCAAATATCAGAAGAAGATGACTTTCTAGGAGAAGATGAATACGAAAGAGGTGTTTCCATGTCCAAGAAGGAACGACTTGTGGAGTGGAACGTCGAGATCCTCAGTGGGTTGTTGAAACGAAATCTGGCAGCCAGACAAAAGAATCCCAAGTCTCTCCAGGGCATCGAATCCGACCTACAACACCATGATACGGTATTGGAAGAGTTTGCCGAAATCATTTCACTTCCCAAAGTTACTTTGGATGATCTAAAGACGAGAAAGGATCCGTCTTTTATCATGCTTGACCCCAACATTGTCAACGAGCTTCGCTCGCTGATCGGCACGTTTGCTGACATGTACCGACCTAATGCCTTTCATTCATTTGAGCACGCATCTCATGTGACCGCCTCGGTGGCCAAACTACTGTCAAGAATTGTCACATCGGATTCGACGCAGCAGACACAGGGGCCGTCCGATATCGACGACACAGATATTGCTGGTCATTCGTATGGAATCACGAATGATCCATTGACGCAATTCGCGGTTGTGTTCTCGGCAATCATTCATGACATTGACCATCAGGGTGTCCCAAATGCCCAATTGGTTCGTGAGGACAATCCCATGGTGAAGAAATACAAGGGCAAATCGCTGGCAGAACAAAACTCTGTCGACTTGGCTTGGGGCATTCTAATGAAACCAGAATATGCCGGCTTGAGGTCCTGCATCTATTCTGATGAATCAGAACTGAAGCGATTTCGTCAACTTCTCGTAAACATGGTCATGGCCACAGACATTGCCGACAAGGAACTCGGCGCTCTGAGAAAGGCTCGCTGGAATGAAGCCTTTGACCCCCAGCCGAATCAAAAAGATAGTCCAAGTCTGGCCATGAACCGTAAAGCGACGATTGTATTGGAACATTTGATCCAAGCATCTGATGTCAGCCACACCATGCAACACTGGCACGTGTACAAGAAATGGAACCAAAAATATTTCAACGAATGTTATCATGCCTGGAAGATCGGCCGAGCCGAAAAGGATCCAAGTGTAGAATGGTATCAAGGTGAGATTGGATTCTTCACATACTACGTCTTGCCGCTGGCGAAAAAGTTGGATAGCTGTGGTGTCTTTGGTGTATCAAGCCATGAGTACTTGAACTACGCAACTTCCAACATGGATGAATGGATCCGAACCGGGGAAGTTGTAGTTTCGGAGTTTGTAGCCAGCTACAACCAATCTCATGGCACTTAGACGGGACAAAGGAAGACAAGAAGAAAGCCAAGAAGGCTGCTCCTTCTCTAGGAGCGAGAAGGAACTCTTCAGATAGATCAACTTTTACGTATGATAATTTACGTTCTTTACACACTATCAGTAGGTATTCAATGGCAAGCTGCAGTAGCCGGCGGCTTGTTGTTGAAGCAGCATCAGCAGCCACCAGCACCGATCACTCTGCTAGGTTTGCAGCCACTAGCACCACCACGATCTTGCAAAAAAGAAGAGGATGTCATGGACTCTAACCCCAGTTTCAGAGACGTTAAGTTTATCAGGGTAATAGGACGATTGTTGTTATTGTTTGCCCCTTTCTTGCATGAGTGGAAAATGTGGCGCAAGGTTCAGATCTATGGTGTCCCACGGTGCCTATTGTGTCGTGGATGGGAAGATCTAAGCCTCCAGTCATCCCGACGGTGGTACGACGACCCAGACAACTACTACTCGTAACGGTACTACTACTCCCGGTGTTATATCAACCCATGTCCTAGTATATGTCACAAGGATCAACTGTGACAGACGTTCTTATGGGAAACCGGGTAGGCGGTGGTGCATTCGTCCTCCTCCCCCATAGAAGAGCTGGTACTTCACCGACGTGGGTTACGTGGCTGCAAACGATTGTCACCACCACCTATGCAAGCATATCTTCTTCTGGAGGAGGATGTCAAGTCCCTTCCGCGTTGATTTCATTCGTTGTATCCACAGAGGTTACTCTCGCTACGCTTCACTGGCATTTGATTAACAAAATCTTGGCTGATATAATGAGTGGCAATGGAGAAAAAAGAGACAAAGAGCAGAAGAAGGATGGAAAATCTGGAGGCCCCAGGGCTTCCACTCTTGTATCGAAGACAGAAATTACTGGTGCTGCTCTCGCGGATGCCCCCACAGAACCTCCAGCTGTCATTGACGCATTTGATGTGAACCCACCAACCGCTGCTGCTTCCAGTATTACCATGGAATCAAGCATGATGATCAACGACAGTGCTGACCCTAAAGCCTCCAACCGAAAACCTCGAAAGTCTCGCATTGCACAGTTCAATTCCAAATCTGGAAGTGATTCTGCCTCTATGGAAGCCCCAACACCACCTGGTCGCGTCTCCGAAGATCTCAATGCATCTCAAGAGTTTTCTATTGGCGCTTTTGCGTTGGGTGGGGACCTTCCCTCAGGGGCAGCGGTCCGTCGTAGTCAAGGCAAACCTGCACTTACATTGAGACCCAGCGTCAATGAAACGGACTTGTCACCGCAAAATGCGATGCACCAAGACGATGTGTCTGCTCAGCAGGCGCCCTATACACCTCCTCTTCCTCCAAGCACCGACTCGAGTATTGTCGTCGCTGCCCAATTGGTCTCCGACGGTGGAGTCGATCCAGCGCTGGAGGCTCGTCTTCGGGCAGAGTTTCAGCGAGAAGCTGATCAAATCAAGTTGGCAGCAAGGGAAGAAGTATTGTCCAAGGTTGTCAAGGCAGAGGTGATCAGTATGGATGATTCTGAACAACCGTCACAAGCCAAAGCAGGTGCTAGAGACTCGCAAGGTAGAAGTCGCAACGCCTATTACGTCTTGGGAGCTCTCCTTGTACTTGTAGGGATAGTTGTGGCGGTCGTAGTGGTGCTGCTTGGCAAGGATGATGATGGAACTGCTCCAAATGGCGGAACGAACACTGACGACAATGTTGGAAATGGTGATGGCACGGATACGGATGATGCGGTCGGCAACACTGATGACGGTGACAACGTTCTGGACCTTCGATCCATTCTGGAACAAATCACTAGCGATCAGATTCTGGATGATGCCTCGACGCCTCAGTTCATGGCATGGAGCCACATTGCTTCAGAATATCCCTCTTTGGATTTGAGCGACAAACTCGCTGTCCGGCAACTGTATATTATCACCTCATTTTGGTATTCCACGGGGGGAAACCGAACTTGGGACTATCAACCCGGCTTCATGTCGTCTCCGAATGTATGTGATTGGCATGATGACAATTGGGTAGGAGTGATTTGTGATGACAATGACGAGAACCGTGTGGAACATATCATTCTCCCGTACAATGATCTTCAAGGCAGTCTACCGTCGGAGTTGTCGTATCTCTCCTCTCTTGGTACGTTCCACGCCACCATGACTTTTGTGTATTGTGAAGGGTATGTATGCTGACACTGTCTCGACTTTTGTTCTCAGTCTCGCTGAACCTGGGATACAATTCCTTGACGGGGACGATTCCTCCTTTCTCGGTGGACTCGCTCATGCATATCTATCTGCAGGACAACCAACTCACGGGTAGTATCCCTTCCTCCCTTGCTGCGCTTCCATACCTTGAATCCCTTAATTTATACGAGAATGAGTTGGAAGGAAAGATTCCCCCTTTTGGGAATGCCACAAGTCTCCGGATCATTTCGATAGAAGCGAATGCTAACCTGTATGGATCCGCCGAAGAAGTGTTTGGCAACTTCCCTCCTTCATTGGCGCAGTTTTGGTGTTCGTATTGCAGTCTCTCCGGTACTCTCCCAGGGTGGGCGTTTTCACAGTTGACCAATTTGGATTCTGTGTGGTTGTACGATACTCCTCTAAATGGTACCATCCCAGATGAATTGTTTGACGCACCATTGCAGAACCTGGGATTGTCAGAAAATTTTCTTTCAGGAACTATTCCATCCAGCATTGGGACTTGTACAAGTCTGAGCTATGTTGAAATCACTTCAACTGGGATTGAAGGAACAGTGCCCACTGAAATTGGTCGTTTGACTTCGTTGAGTGTCTTGTCACTGGGCTGGAACAGCTTGACAGGCCCCCTACCACAGGCCATTGCATCGCTGAAAGCTTTGGGAATCCTTGCAGTTGAGGGGAACCACTTGTCTGGGACCATACCGGTCTTCGATGGTGGAGCGTTGACTAGTCTATACCTGGGATACAATGAATATATGACAGGAGATGTGGAAGAGATATTTTGGGCTATGGATCCAGACATTTTCGAAGAATTCTCGTGTGACGGATGTGAATTGTCGGGAAACTTGTCCAACGTTGACTTCTCACTTTTCCATGAACTGTCGATGATAGACATTACCAACTGTCGTGTTGGGGGGACTCTTGACACAATTGCTGCTGCAACGAACATCGACACTTTGTCTTTTTATGGAAACAACTTCACTGGTACCATCCCCCCACAAATAGGTCAGATGTCACGGCTGGAATATCTGGGATTGGGGGAAAACCAATTATCAGGCGAGATTCCGCCATTTGATGGGGCTTCCCTCAGCTCTCTTGATGTCTCCGCCAACTACCTATTAACCGGGGATATAGGTGATATCATCATGTCCCTTGACAGTGAACTTCTTTTGGAGCTTCATGCAGATTGGAATGGTAATATTTCTGGGACACTTCCCGAAGAGTTGTCGCTTTACACACTACTCCAAGAACTTTCTGTGAGTTACAACCAGATAATTGGAACCATCCCGTCCGGTCTCTCCAGTTTGACAGATTTGGAATATTTGGACTTGAGTGGAAACTCGATGACGGGCACCATCCCGCGGGATTTGGCAGACATGGAGTCTATGAAAACTTTGCAGTTATATGACAATGGTTTCATTGATGACATCAACGACGATTTTTGTCCGAGACCCTATTCCACCATCGATGTTGATTGTGGATCTCCTGTTATGGTCGCCTGTGAGTGTTGTTCCTGTTACAGTCATGAGGTGGAAGATTGGGAATGGTAAAAACCATTGGTTGAAACCTGGACATCACCACAAGTTGTCCGAGAGAGTCGCATCATCACCGATTTCCACCATGTTCCATCATAATATTCATGGATGGGACTTCGAGTCACGAGCTCTGAATTGGTGAGTCCCGCTCTCGATTTGATGTGTGACTTAAATTGGCAAACTGTATTGCATGGTTTGTACCACTTTCGCAAACCATGTTTCACATTTCTACGCTAGAGCTCGGTTTCAAGAATGTCATATTGTGCAAAGTACATTGTCAGTGATCTCAACAACATGAGGTATCTGTTTGTCTACGTTGGGACTGGTATTGTCAGCGTTGCCTGGGGTGTGTTTTGTTTGGTTCAATGGACCCGCCCGAAGCACACAAAAGTTCATTTGGTCTCCCCCGTCAATGGGAGTATTTTGGAAGACTTCGAGGTTCGGTTTGAGGTACGAATTTCTGATTCCGTGTCCAACCACGATGCCAAGCTGTTACTACGTCAGGAGAGCGACGACCTCTTGCAAGAATTCGATCTTTCGGAAGACGACGGTTCTTGGATTGTTGACGTAAATATATCATCTGGTGTTGGGACATACGAGTGGAAGGTATCCATTTCGAATTGGAGAAACAAAGAGTTCATGTCCGGGTCATCAGCTTTCTCTTTGGTTTCCACTCAGAATGGAAAACCGGATAGCTCAGATTTCGCCCCGACTAGCTCTCCTAGCCATATCATGCCCCCCTCCCCGAGCGTAACATCTCCAGCAGCGGTCTACCCCACTTCCTCTCCAACCTTATTTGCGCGCAAGGGGGCAGCGCCTTCGACACTGGCAACAGGGCAACCTTCCATACAGCAACGAAATCCCACGAGCACATCAAGTGGAGACTTCGATGATGTTTCGACTCTCAACTCACTGGCTCCCACTTCATCCGCCATTGTCAATGGACTGCAGCCAGAGTGCCACTCAGTTGACCCTACGAGATACAATATTTGCCTTGACCTTCAGTTCTCGACCTCGGCCAAATTGAGTGCCTTCGTGGAGGCAACAAGTGCCTGGGAAAGTATTATTGTTGGACACACCAAGACCTGGCGTGATGTTGGGTCCAAGATCATGGAAGGATGGTCCCAGAACGATGTTTGGGCGACAAGCGTACCAAACACTATTGACGATATGTACATTGCAGCGTTTGAGATGCCGATCGACGGAAAATCTGAGATCCTAGGGTACGCAGCCCCAATGCTTGTTGCAAGCAGTACAGGACTGCCATTGACAGGGAAAATGGTGTTTGACAGTGCTGATTTGGAGTGGATCACAGACGAGAAATGGCAAGAGACCATTCTTCATGAAATGGGTCATGTCCTGGGTCTGGGAGGTTTCGTAAGTGAATCATCTCTCCTACTGCTTGTTGTTTCTTGTTCCTAACGTCATCGTATGTCGGACATTTCAGTGGATGTATAGGGGTCTCATCAATGAAATAACAGAAGAGAATGGCCGCAAGAAGTATATTTACAACGGACAACATGCTCAAGCCGAATGGGAGGCGTTGGGTTGTACAGACGCTTTACCAATCGAAGGTGATTTTGGTGAGGGTACGGCAGGTGCACACTTCGATGAATCCTGCCTCGGAAAGGAGTTGATGACCGGTTTCCTCATGCCCAATGTAACATCGACAATTTCAAGGATAACGATTGCCTCGTTGGAAGATCTAGGTTATCAAGTATCCTATGAACAAGCAGGAGAGTTTTCTATTGCTGATTTGGACTTATCCGTATGCTGTAACCCCTCCCACCGCAGTTTACGGGGCAAGAAGGCGCGTCGACCCAAGAAACCCCTGAGCAGACGACTCTATGAAATCGCCGCCGATGCTGCTGCCGTAGAACTCGAGCGAATGCAATTTGAGAAATCCACCACCATGACGGAGGAAGGCTTTGAATACGTGGGTGGTTCCGAAATCAGAATGCTTATGGTTGAGGAGGGCGAGTTTCATGGTGCCTCGTTTTCTTGGGAAGATGTTCAGCATCGAGTGCTAGAGACGAGGTCCCCATGATGAACATTCCCATCACAGGATGATTTCATTGTGCTGGTGTGAACTACCTGCCCATACGCGTGTAGAGTTGCTAGATATTGTCTCATGGAACATATGTTATGTATCATATTTATAAGAAGTTCTTTTATGAAATCCAGCCGTAACATCTTAGACGCTGAATAACATCAAGGACGAAGCAAGAAGTAGCATTCCAAGCAAAATTGCTGGTGTTGTCACAGAGGCTGTGGGGTCATGCTTGTAGGCCGTTGGGAGGAGCTCGTCCACACAAATGAAAACCATAATCCCTGCCACCACTCCAAACATGATGCCATAGGTGTTTCCCGAGAACGAACTTTTCAACACCAACCAACCGAGCAATGCACCCAGCGGCTCCGATACACCAGAGAAAATGGCCCAAAGGAAAGCCTTCCATCGATCTCCCGTAGCATAAAAGATGGGCATAGCTACACAAAGTCCCTCTGGGATATTATGAACAGCAATCCCAATCGCCAGCGTAACCCCAACTGCCGGTTCCTCAATGTAGGCCACGAAGGTCACCAAACCTTCTGGAAAGTTGTGAAGGGCAATTGCAGCTGCAGTAGCAGCCCCAACAATGAATAGTTGCTTCCGCTCGGTCTCATCGGTGCCTAATGCTTCTTGCAAAGGGGACTCGGGATGGGGAGTCAATTGTTCTTGAGCGATTTCGGAAGCAGAAGTTCCCGATGTCAGTTCTTTGGCCATGCGGTGGATTTCATTCAAGGCTTCTACCGGATTCTTATCATCGTCATATGCTGGGAAAGCCTCCTTCCCACTAATTTGCTTCGAAGAGTCTACTGGAGTCAGTTGACTAGAGGAAGTCATAGGCGTGGTGGAAGCAAGTGCTGGCGAAGCGGAATTGGATGTTTGATCCTTGGGGTCCGTCTTGGAGTTGACGTCCACGTGAAGCAGATAGGCCACGCCTGTGTGGAGCAACTGAAAGAAGAAAGGATGAGTAAGATAAAGGGGGGTCGTATTAGACACGGCGAGATCATGGAAGGCGAACAGCACAGAAACAAGTGACCAACCTTCATCAAAATAATGCCAAGAAAGAAAGACAGTGTAGTGTAAATGAAAGCTTTGCCTTCATCATGACCGGCTTGTTCGAAACCTGAAATCCCCTTGCCGTAGATATCTACGAGACTGATGTAAAGCATGACCCCCGTGGACAAACCCATGGAGGCCGCGAGCGTCTTGTGGTTTGCCAACTTGACAAGGGAAGGGAAAAAGACAACCGATGCCCCAATGGATGTGGCAGCCCCAGCTGCAATAACCAGGCAGAAAGCCTTGATCGACTGATCCGTATCCAACGACATGGTGAATTAATTCAATGGTAAGTTATCCTTTCAAACACACAGAAAGTCACAACCAAGATCTTGTGTGCGAGACGGGGACGTGGGGACACAGGAGATGAGTGTTGGAGGTCTTGTCGTCGTAGTAGTACTCGTAGCTAGTACTGCAAGCAGGAAGTTGAACAATCCGATCATTCTCCTTTGTGAAACCCAAAAGAAGAAGGCTTCGTGTTGCCTCGATGAGAACTCTGTTAATCATCTGTATAAGCGGGGAACCCTTTCCCTCCTACACTAGTCCGATTCTCTCAGACATGGATGCGGCAATCACAGCATTTTGTATTTTTAGATGATGATGTACGTTATCATCCTTCTCACCAACAAACTAAACCATTTACCATTCCACCATCCTTGGTAACTATTTGTACAGTAGAATACTGTGCCAGTAGTGTTCAACCTGACATTGTTCCAATACAAGTAGCAAGTACTAGTAATAGTAGTATACAATGGAAGTAGCAAGTAATCCTATAAATCACTTGGGGCCATTACGATGCCTACTATGTTTTAGAACAACTCATCCTCGTCGGAACGCTTGGGAGCTTTTTCTTCCTCTTTTTCATCATCCAACGCTGTAGTTTTGAGCAACCGAAGTCGGGTAGTCTCATCCAAGAGTTCAGGGTGGCAATACAGAACTGTCTTGTCCTCTACGATGAAATTGGCAAAGGGCCGACCTCCCGAATACGGCGTGACATCCGTTTGTGCGTCAAAGAATACTTGTTGCCGGGTTCCAAACAAAGTCATCTTGGTAGCCTTGTATTTCCAAGGCTGTTGGAATGCTGCCGTCTCGGGGAGACTGACAGTAGATTCTGGGAGACCTTCTTCCCTGTCAGCCGCCTCCGTGTTATCCGCACCTGGGATCAACTCGTAGAGCTCAATGACATAGGGACCAAAAACAAAATGGAGGGCGACGGTAGAACCTCCAGCCGTCATAAAAGCGAAACCTCCCAAGCCCAACTGCTTGAAATCCGGCCAGGATCCATTCTTCAAAAAGACCAAAACGGGCAATCCGACGACACTAATCAAACAGGAAGTGATACTGATTCGCTTGAGACGCGTGATCAAATCTCCCATTGGAGCCTTGTAGACCAGACGCTCTTCCATGACCTTGGGAGTAGAATCGGTTGTACTCGAGCTGGTACTCGCAGTATCCGAATCTGTGGAAAAGGATCGGAACACAGCGCCAGGGATATTGACCCTGGTACTCGTGCTCGTACTCGTGCTCGTAGTTGTTGGATTAGAAGCGAGCAACCTGCGAAGCGAGCGCTTCATGATGGCAGATTGAACTAGTTGGGACGTAGCACGGGTGGACAACATAATCTACGAAGGGAACGAAGGACTGCAATGGGCGATGATCGATGATGGATGGGGGGGATACCGTATGATGTATGATGTATGATCCTATGATTTTGGTAGCCTCGTACGTGCGTCATACGTGCAAGTGTGTCGACCGTGCAAACATGGTTGAGTCACGGGCGTTGCACCGCAGGCACAGTGGAGATTGGTAAATTCCGGATTCCTCCGGAAAGATAGTAAAGAGGTAACTGTGGCACGCGTTGGTTGCCCGACGCCAAGAAAGTCACCCCCATTGCCTTGCTTGTGTAAGTTGTCCAGTTCAACTCTCTTTCAGGTCGGTACGATGCGGTCGTTGTAGCAGTAGTAGATCATGACCATGGGAGACTAGCGACCAGTCGTTGGATGGAGTGTATGCTGTATGCTGTATGCTGTATGCTCTGTGTTGGGACTGTGGCTGGTCTCTGTTGTGGTGGATGGTGAATTGGTGGATTGGTGGATTGCTGCTGGTAGTGGTGGTCACCGTAGCCCCAACCAACACACGTATACAATTGTACTCACAACACCCGTTTCTTCTCTGCGATTCATCATCAGGTATCAACACCTCCAACAACATGGTCAAGTCTTCCGCCCCAAAGCCCGACCTTGTCACTCGGGATTACACCATCCAACTCTCCAAGAGGACCAAGAACTTCCAACACAAGCGTCGTGCTCCCCGAGCGATCAAGGAGATCCGCAAGTTTGCCCAAAAGGCCATGGGAACTCAAGATGTCCGAGTGGATGCCAGCCTCAACAAGTTCGTCTGGGCCACCGGTATCAAGAACCCCCCTACCCGAGTTCGCGTGAGGCTTTCGCGAAAGCGTAACGAGGATGAGGACGCAGATGAAAAGCTTTACACATTGGCACAATTGGTAGAGGTTTCTTCATTCAAGGGATTGCAAACGGAGAATGTCATCGAGGCTGCCTAAACTAGATCTTTGAGCCTATGAACAAAGTGTGCTTTCTTGCCTGTATGTGGTTCCGTAGTGGTGTGTGGTTGGCAGTGCAATGGCGTAGTACTCTCCTTGTTTTATTTTCCATCTTGCAATCCTTGTTGTCCTGCACTATACTATGGTGCAAGAGCTTTATTCCAGGATTCACTGTCATCTCCGGATATGAATGTACTACGAGTACGGCCACCGCGATGACCAGGGGTTGTTTCTACTAGTAGAAGGAATAGCTCTTTTGAAAGGCCTCCGCACACACCTCAAACAACTGAATAGGACTTGTTGTTTGAGTATCTTGTTCAAGTGGTGTGAAAGCAATACTCGTACCGCTAGGTATCGTGCTAAACACTACCGGTAATGCGGGTGGCACCTAGAATGATCACATCCTACCGGTAGTTCCTAGTGGTATCAATTGGTTGCTCGAACAACAAGTTGAGCCCATCCTTCATGTGCAAGCCAGCCGAAGCATCGCCCCAGAAATCACCTTATTGTAATAGGAGGGCAGCATCCAGGTCGACGTGGTGGCCAACGAGGGATTTCCAAGGATGCTTTCATCACCACACCTACAACTACCGGGTAGGTACAGCTTCCAGGAGAACGACCAAGTTGAATCGATCGAATCGTCGTTTTCGCGAACCACCCAAAGTGTCCGTCAGTAGTTCTCGGACAGAATGTCACACATGGCGCCTGCCGGCTCTCCAACGGGTCGCCAAATCGGAAGCGTTGCGTTTCAAACCAATGATTCTATACGATGGTTCCCGTAGAAGGAACTGGCGAGATTCGTCGCCACAACTCTTTGTGCACATCCATCGATTGATTGATTGCCACATCCACTTACTCCTCTGTAGTACTTGTAGTACTCGTAGTCAATACATCATCATCATCAAAACGCATCAAAAGGATCAACAACAATCATGGTTTCCCAGTGGAAGTTTGTTCTATTCACCGTAGCTTTGCTTCTATGCACACGAGAAACTGATAGCAAGACTCTCCAACTCGCCACTTGCCCCCAAGAACCGGACGTGGTTGGAGTGTTCTACAACAATGGCAAGAAATGCGTCCGAGACCGGACCGTGGTGGCAAGGGAAGTCATTAATGCGACATGCCCTGAGGAATTCGAATATAAGGCAGGAATGTGCCGCAAGCGCTTGCACAAGAGTGTCCGGCCATCATGCCCCGAGGACTACCAAAGGTTCAATGCTCAATGCCAATCCAAGTGCAAGTACCCCTACACCAGTCGATACGGCGAATGTGTCTTGTCCAAGTCGACCTTGAATGCTCGTTTCATGATCTGTCCAGAGAGCCAACATCACTTTGGGGCATACTGCTGCACACCCGGAGTGGACTGTCCACAACTCGAGTGCAACATGGGAACTGCCATTCCTGGAAAGTGGTACTTCAACGAAACATCGCGAAGCTGTGATCGAGCAGCCAAGAGTGTGGTTAGACCTGTTACAACTAGGAAACGGGGAGAGGAATGCCAGGCAGGAATGGTTTCCGTCTGGGGAGGTTGTCAAGAGCCTTGTCCTGGGGGGTACAAGACATCCAAAGGACGATGTGAAATGCATGCTTGTTCCTTTGACACTCGCAACTCGGGTGCTGTTGTGCGTTGCCCCGAGGGGACCTATGCCGTTCCAAAGTCCATGGTGTAAACACCGTCTAGGCTTGGTCCATTTGTGTGTATGTTGTTTCAATAATCACTACCGGTGCTCTACGGGTAGACAGCCATCTACTAGGCAGGACTTTTTTCTATTTCCTCTTGTACGAAAGCTGTGCCAGCTCTGAAATGTGATGGTGTTTTAGATAGGATGGTATACGAGTAGTCCGAGATCCTTCCGGTAGTTGTCATCAAGGCAGAAATAATGGTGGGGGTTTGTATGGTACCAACCAACCAGTCGGTATCCACGACTCGGCTTTGGAGGGAGTTGGCGATGTAGCACTCCAACTGGTCGTATACCATCGCTGGAAAGAACCAATCAAAAGCGTAGTTGAGTTCGAATACGGAAATGATGACATAATCGAGTAGAGAGGAGAAGTTGATCCAACCAGAAACTTCAACCCATCATCCCAGCGGGTGGGTGACGTGAGAATTTTTGATTTGTTCCATTTTCCCGAGTTCTACTGCTGTCCGAACACTCCCAGGTGATCGCTTGTTTCAATCAACCAATTGACGCCATGGGCAACGTATCCTCTGCTACACCTACGCCAGACATGGAAGCCTTCACTTCTAATCTTCCTCTCTTGCCGACCTTGTTGAGAACCCAAGATGATGTGAATTGGGACTTGGTTCGACAGGTTCTTCAGCAATCCCCAGAACAAGCCTGTCTCTACGCACACGGAGTACAACCAAGCTGGCTCTATGTTGCTGTTCAGCGACAGGCTCCCACAGACATCCTTCAACTTCTCTTGGCTGCGGATGAAAATGCTGTAGATCAGCTCTCTCCTCGTGGCGAGACGCTTCTTCACATTGTGCAACGGGCAGAACACGTGCAGTTCCTGGTGTCTCAAAGACCTCATCTGGCACAGGCCAAGGATCGGACAGGGCGTCTCCCCTTACATGTTGCGGTGAACTCCGATATTGCAAAGCTTCTCATTGAGGCCTATCCCCGGGCACTCACGCAACGATCCGATTTGGGTTCTTTGCCTTTGCATCTGGCGCTTCGAAAGGAGGTTCTTGATCATGATCTGATCCAGACACTCGCCGTGGCTGATCCATCCAGCTTGTTGGTTCGCGACAAAAAGGGAAACACGCCACTTGCACTTCTTGTCCACTTCCTGGAGCAACAGTTCGACAATACACTTTGGAATCTGATGGTGACTTGGGTTTCTAGCAACCTTCCCTGTGACTCTCGCAGGTCCTTGCATGCGCTGATTCGACATGGTTGTTGTGATACCCAACCCATGATGGAAGTCGCTCTCAGCCATTTTTCTGCCGAGACGAGGGAGCGAGATCACTTGGGACGAACACCATTGCACATTGCCGCCCAGCGGGCAGAATGTCAAGAGGGGGCCTTGGAGTCCCTCATTCATGCCAACCGCATGGCGCCTAGGATGACGGACAACGATGGTCGCCTTCCCATTGATCTCGCAGCAGAGTCGCCTTACACACAACCACACACGCTAACGCTTCTTGTCAAAGGAGAACCTAGAGCCCTCCATACACGGGATCTCCTTACACGCCGCTATCCTTTTCAAACCAGTGCCATGTCTTCGCAAAAGAGTGTCACCAACACCTACATTCTCCTGCGATCTCGGCCTGAAGTGCTATCTTATTATCATACTCCTTGATGCTATCTAATTCCTGCTATAAATGTACGCTGTGATTGCTATTACACCCATCTTACACTCCACTAGTGAACCAGCGAGACACCTCCGCATGCGTAGGAACAGCGTCCAAGTGGTAGCCAGTAGAGGCTATCGTAGGAGATCCTTGCAACAATTCCTGTGCAAAGTTCTGAATATCTTCCTTAGTAATGGCGTCAATGCGCTGGCAGGTTGTGACAGCTTCTTCACGCTTCCCGTAGGTGAGCATCTGACGACCCATGTCTTCGCACATGACCAAACGAGACTCCAACTGGAGGAGAATATCACACTTGAGCCGGTTGCGGGCACGAGAGAGCTCAATATCCGACACGGGCTCCATGGCTACCTTGGCTAGTTGGGATGCAAGAATCGTGACCATTTCCATGACGCGGTTGGAGTTTGGAGTCTTTCCCATAACTCCAAACAATCCTCCTTCTTCCGAGAAACTGGTAAAGGCTTCGGCTGCCTCCATGAAGTAATACCTATTCAACACTTGCAAATACATGCGAGAGTAAATTCCCTTTCCTGGACCACCAGATGAAAAGGCACTTCCTCCTCCCAAAAGCATTTGGAGTACACATGCCGTCACCATTTTGTCAGAGTGCCATCCTCCCATGGGGAAGGCCAATGCAACGTGGCAAAAGTCCTTGTCGGGACGCTCTTGTGCCAACACCGAAGGAATTTCGGGGAGTGGGATTTGACATTCACCCCCACGGTAAACACTTGGAATGGTGACTGGTTTGGATTGTTGTGTCATGTGACCAAAGTACTCCGAGGCCATATCCACCAATTGTTCATGCCCGATACCTGCTCCGGCAACCACAAGGTCACCGGGATTGTTTCGAATGAAGTCCCGGTGGAAACCGGCGACGACTCCGGGCGTAAGGTTGGGAATCATGTCAGGTGTGACATAGTGGAGCTTTCCCAATTGTTGGTCGGTTCCATAAGCAGCAACTTGAATGGCTTCCCCAATCAACATTTCGGGAGGTCGCTCCTGTGCTTGGAAGTTCATAGTTTCCAAGGCATACATGAACGTCTCTGGATCCTCGGCAATCAAAGGTTCCAATACGACATCGGCAAGTAGCTCCATCCCCGGTTCAACGTTAGGACGCATGACATCAATACAATGAAGCGTTTGCTCACGCGAATTACTGACGAACTGAGTACCTCCCCAATCTTGCAACAATTGAGTAATCTCCATTCCATCATACTTTTTTGTCGAACCAAAAGCAAGTGTTTCCAAGGTATGCATAATTCCTGGCGTTGTTTCGTGACGGCTTCCAACATTAGTCCTGAAACAACGAGCAAGGGAGGTTGTTAGGGAATTGTGCGACGTCATGACTGACGCCAAAACTTCGTAGCACTTACAAGACACCAATGGTGGTCATTTGGCCATATTTCTCTTGTGAGACAACGCGGACCCCATTCTCTAGAGTTGTGAGTTGTGTGGCTGGTACCTCCAAGTCCTCAGACGGGAAATTGGAAGGGATGAAGTCAGGCACAGTGTCGGTGATAGGAAAAGTAGAAAGGGGAACGTTATCAAGGGAATCCTTGATGGTTTGTTTGACTCTGGCCTTTTCTTCAGAAGAGAGCAGCGAGCGATCATCAAAGGGATCCTGGGGAGTATAGACTTTGTTGGTGGTGGAAACATCAATAAGCTCAGGCGAGACATCTTTCGCTTGAGTGATTGTAATCTCAGGTTTCTCTGTCCTGGATGGATACTGATGGCGAGCGAGAAAGTCCGCGTTGTTGTTGTAGTAATGGCGAATGGATTGACTGAGCGGAGGGCGACAAGTCTTGAGACTTGCTGTTTTCAAGCTCCGAACTAGCATATTAGTTCGACTACTGGTGGCAGATAGCATCGTTGCAGAAGTGTGTCTAACCCAAACACTACGAGATACACAGCAGTGCAGGTTTCAAGTTTCAACCGCCACAAGTGAGTGGGAATGATGATGCGGATGTCAGCCGCCTTTGGATTTTCGACTCGAGCGAACCCTGCCGATGAATGTGTGGATGTGTGGCGACACACAAAACAAAGGGCGAACGGCGAACAAGGAAACCAATAGCGTTCCAAAAAGGGTGTGTGAGACAAAAAACCTGATTTGGGGGCATCGATCCCACTCAAGACAAGGCTTCGGTATGCAGACTCTAGAAGTATGATATTAGAACCTAGAGTACCGTAGTCTCTATCATCCATGTCAGCAACCAACAGAACAGACTACGAGCACATCATTTCCTCCAAACCCTTGCCATTGTACAAAAACAAGGCCACCAGAACATTGATGATTCCGAGGAAGTATGTAAGTCGAAGCTCGGTGCCAAAAAGGATCATACTGCTTAGTCCAGTGACAATCACCGAAATGGATGTAGCTGTGACAAATACACATGTTAGACCATGTATAGATGATTCTTTTATGGTGTTGCGACGAAACAGTTGCATTGTATTGTTTGACGTACCATATCCCTTCAAGACTGAATCCGCGTATTTCAGCACACCAGCCACAGTCAATCCTCCCAACGCGGAACTCAAGACTGTCAAGATTGTTCCAAAGTTGAAATTATAAAAGAGACCTGGTGTTCCAACCGAACGGAAGAACTACGTGAGTACTAGTTGTCAACGGCGCAACCGCAGTCTCAATCGAAGCACAACTACTGAACCTACCATGTTCCAATATGGTCTTGAAATCCAGCGCGCAGGCGTATATTCCAATAGTCACCAAACTCATCGCAGCCAGCCTAACGACCGGGAAGGAGCATGTTAGAAGGACAGAGATAACACCCACTGGTCACCAACATCATAGTGACAAGAAGCAATACGTACTGAACTTGTGTGTATGCCAAGGAATAGTTGCCTACAACAGGAGACACTGCTCGTTGGGTCTTGATGACCTTTTCCTGAAATTATCCAAACAAGTAAATTAGACACTGACTCCACTTTGCATTGATGGCTCTTCCATAACACGACACGAGACGACACGACACTTACAGTGTAGACCGAGGCAAATCCCGAACTCAATGCAATGCCGAGGGTGGCAGAAATCCCCGTGATGCTGTAGGTAGTATCTCCACTGCCACCCTTGAGGTTGCATAGCATAACACCTGTGGTAAGAAGAATCAAGGAAATGACTTGAGCATATTTGAGCTTCTTGCGAAGGATGACGGCAGCGGATGTTGCCGTGAACAACAACTTTGTTTGTACAAGGACACTACAAGAGAGGAGCAGTCACATGAGGGGCACTGGCGTGAAAGTTATCAAGTAGATATGTAGGAACAAAGGGAGGAAATAGGTTCATGAAAGTTAGTGACAAGACACATACCTGAACACTGCTGCATCCAAATTGGCGAGGGCTACGTATTCCAATGACATTTGTAGGTTGTAGGCAGAAGCAGGGACAGCAACAAGCAACTAGGGATTGAATGTGAGAGAGAGGATGTCAATTTGGATGGTTCTTTGAGACAATGATACATACTGTGTTCTTCCAATCATTTTTGAAGTAAGTAATAATAGATTCCACTGACTTTCTTTCGACAAGTAGAATGTAGAGCACACTCAAAGTGAGCTTTGTAAGTTCAGAACCAATGACACAAGCGGAAGGGAGAATATCAGGTTTGCCTTGAAGTACATATCGCATCAAGAGAGTCTTGGTAGAGTTTTGAAAGATTAATAGTAGCAATACCTTGAATCCCATAGAAGAGATTCCGCTCGAGGAGTTGGAAGACTTGTCAGCCTTGGCAACTTCCTTTCCATCTTTCCCCTCTTCTGCATCCACTAGAGCTCTTTCTTCGGAGTTCGATCGACTCTTCATTTTATATTCCAATGAAGAGAAGCCTTGTTCTGCCGATGCGATGGGTACAAAGCAGAATCTTCCTCGCCCCAATGATGGTGGAAAAGTGGTCCTCCATCCAACGCTTCCTCTGTCGTTATTTTCTTGTCGGCACTCCAAGCAAGTGCTGGTGTCGCATGCGATGTCACACAGCATCTCAGTCTGACCAGCAACCGACCATATAACCTTCGACTGGTACGACTTCAATGATCTTGGCTTCCACTACATTTTCAGACAACTTCACATGAGTTGCAACACCACTACCCTCGTACTCTATTTGTAGTACCGAACCGATAAGTTCTTTGGTCCCTCGCTCCGCGTAGTCATGGCAACCGATGTCGTTACCTGTGGGAAGGCTGTTTTCCGAGAGATTGTTGTTGGGAATGGTTGCACTATTGAATGTCATCGTCGATACATGTTGTACCTCCCTTGCATGGATCTTTCATTCTTGGCACCCATTGTGTTCTCGGTTCATTGTTTAGGTTGCAGTACTGATACACTAGCGTTTTGGTCCCAAATTGCATCAGATTACAATTTTGTTTGGGTTAACCCCGAAGGGATTCATCGATCATTCAATGCAGGGGACGAAGCATGTTGTGGTTATGCACTGGAGAATGGGATTGACGACATCGGGTTCTTTCAAGCAATCATAGATGATCTCGCGCAGATTCTCCCTGGTTTGGTGTCTCCAGATTTGGTGTATGGCATGGGTTGGTCCAATGGAGGGTATATGGTCACCGCTGCTGCTAGGCTATTTCGTGCGATTGCCCCCGTTTCGGGATACCAGCTGAATTGGGAAACACTCAAGGTTGACCGTCCAACAGGAGTTTTCTTTCACCACTCAGTGGATGATAATATGGTTCGCATTACAGGCTGCTGTACAGATCCAACCATGCCGAGCTGTTGCTGTCAGTTGTCCAATTTTCAAGACCAGTGTATTGCCTTGCAGGACCGAGGAGAGCAATGGGCTACCAGGATAAATGCGTGTAGTACGCAAACTTCCGTCACAGTATTTCAGAGCGAAACCCAACAACCTCCTACTTGGGAATCTTCCTCTTCATCTCAAATTACCTGCACAACGTATGAACAATGCAGCGTCAACACCACTCTTTGCGTTTATGACACAGGTTCTGGACACTTCAATCGCCACGGTTTCCAGATCGAGTTCCCAATGAACCGGGCCATTGCCGACTTTTTTGCACGTGATGCGTGTGAACGCTTTGGGGGTGGACAATGGAGTCCAGAGCAGCGTCGTTGTAGTTGTGACAAAGGGGACCAAAATCACCACTACTGTATGGATTCTGCTTCGGATCTCCCGTCTTGGAGTACCTCCATCAGCACTACAGGTAGCGACACAATACCGAGTGCTACCAGTACTACCAGTACTACGAGTACAGTAACGATTGTTCCCGCCACTAGGACAGAGGAATCAAGTTTTGTTTTTTCAATGGGAAGTCGCGTTGCTATAACTGGGATTGTGTTCTTGTTGGCGGCTTGTGCGATCAGATGGGTATTGCCATTTCGTAAAGGAATGCGAAGAAACTTGGGTGGGATGAAATATCGCTCCGTCTCGCAAGGAACACAGGCCGAGAAACGCCTCGAGTTGCCCTCGATGCACATGTAGAATATGTACAAAATGGCAGATCCTTCGACACCGGTAGGACTC